>BQNB010014852.1:27536-74295 GCA_026074375.1 Tanacetum coccineum | reverse complement strand
GTTCAACGGATGAGTCGATATGGTAACGTTGTACATTGGATGTTCAACGGATGAGTCGATATGATATCGTGTTACATTAGATGGTCAACGGATGAGTCGATATGGTAACGTTGTACATTGGATATTCAACGGATGAGTTGATATGGTAACGTTGTATATTGGATGTTTAACGGATAAGTCGATATGGTAACGTTGTACATTGGATTTTCAACAGATGAGTCGATATGGTAACGTTGTACATTAGATGTTCAACAGATGAGTCGATATGATAACGTTGTACATTAGATGTTCAACGGATGAGTCGATATGGTAACGTTGTAGATTAGATGTTCAATAAATGAGTCGATATGATAACGTGTTACAATTTATTTGATATATTTCAGTATAACGATGATAGTCATATCAAAGGTAGCAAAACTACTTAGAAATCACCCATAAGTAGCTAGAACATGATAAGTAAGTGTCTCAATCTCCGGTGAATTATTTCCTTCTTGATCTTCCTCTTCGCGATGATTCTCTGCATACAAAATACACGCATTTTTGTCGTTTAGCGATGTTTCTCGGGCGACGTTTGTCGCCCGGGATAACATCGTCACCTGTTCTACTTTTTCTTGTAGTGATACCGTTGTAAGGTGTCTGTTTAGAAGCTTTCTACAAGTGTTTATTTATGTGTATGTGTCGAATTAAACTATGTTTAAGTGTCGGTTTGTAATTCATGTACAATTACCGGTCTAAGGTCTCGCTTGTGTTTCTACAGGCAGTATGTATAATATGGCTAAATGAATGATTGTTTTTGTGTTACTTGATGAATGTGCAGCCTGAAAAGGTATAAAATATCATGTTCAACTAGAAAGTTTCAGAAATGACAAGTTTAATTAAACGAACCGAGAAACCGGACCAAACCGAGAAAATGAACCGACCATGAACCGACCGGCCCGGAATGAACCGATAAACTGGAATGTTTTTTTTATTAGACATACAAGATATGTTAAACGGATGAGTCGAGATTATAGACATACAAAATATGTTAAACGGAATAGTCGAGATGAAAAAGGTTCTTAATAAAAAAAAAATTAATTCGGATAAATGTTTAGGGACGACTATGTCGTCCCTAACATGTGCGGGATGACTCAAAATACTAGAGGGAAAACAAAATATTTCATGAAATTTTTTTGTTAAATATGGAATTATTTTAGGGACGATATAGTCGTCCTTAGGTAATTTTCTAATTTTTTATGGGATAAAAATGGGTTCTTAATAAAATAGAAATAATTTATTTCGGATAAATGTTTAGGGACGACTATGTCGTCCTTAATATGTGCGGGATGACTCAAAATAATGGAGGGAAAACGAAATATTTCGTAATTTTTTTTTGTTAAATATGAAATTACTTTAGGGACGATGTAGTCGTCCCTAAGAAATTTTCTAATTCTTTTACTAAAGTTTTTATATTAAGATTTTTAACAAAAAAGAAAGATCTAATTGATTTAAAAGTTTAGGGACGACATTGTCGTCCCAAAGATTAAAATAAAACAATTTTCCACATCGCAAATAGCTAAAGAAAAGGATGAAAATTTAGAAATTAATTAGGGACGACATTGTCGTCCCTAAACACCGAGGTAGATAGTCAACATTCTGGTAAGAAACAAAGTTGGAAAAGTGGGCCATGTGCCGTTTTTATGGACGAAATATGTCGTCCTTAAATTATTTAGTCCCTGAAAGTTGGAATTCTTGTAGTGAGTTGAGAGATAAGTAAGAATTTACTACTAAACAAAATAAGAATAGTTCAAACCTTATCCTAATGATAAGTAGCCTTCTGTTTTTGTATCCCCCCACGATCATCTGCAGCTAGGTCGAGAACAGCAGTCTCCAACTGATCCATCAAGCAAATACAGGTACCCCATATCAGACCCAACATTAAAATCTATAAAAAAATCAGATTTGTGTATACATTTGAGATGGCCAAATGACATGCATATGAGATGAGCCAAGTATATATCATATATGTGGGTTCTGAAGGGGACCATAACTGTGATAAAAGGGAGAAGGGTGTAGTGTACCTCTGAAGAAGATATGAGGCAGTACCAGTTGAGATGGTCATGTCATCTACAAAGGCCTTTTAATGCATCAGTTATAAAAAGAAATATGTATCAAGAAATCCTCATGAGATGTGGTCGGCCATGACATGGGATAAATAGTCGAGAAATCTTTACATCAGTGGACTACACTATAGAAAGCGTGTGTGAACCCAGAAAATTACCTACTTTCAGTTTATCTGTGTTTAGGTCAACTATAGCTCACTAAATTAGTTTCAGAAAATTATTATAACTGATATTATACAACTAAGTCTCAATAGGGCATAACTGATGCATGCAATGGTGTAGAATATCAAGCCTCAAAACTCACGATAGAAGAGGATAAAAATAAAACATTTACAACCTGCCTGCTACAAGTTGCATGAAGAAAAGAAACAACGATGGCTACATTTTATACTTCTCATTCAGTAAGTGAACCAAACACATGCTTAAATAGATATAAAACAGTAAGTGGGTCCTAAACTTTAGCATGAAGTAAGGAAATAATGCACCACTACTCTATATAACAAAACATGCAGCTAACTCCTAGTTAATCTCCTCAATGCCCACGTCCCATTTAACAAGATCAATCCATGCACGTGACATAAAATGATTAATCCAACAAATGGTGCATATTTCCAAAGAAAACTACCATGATATCGAGCGTCTTTTCCAAGAATATTGATATTATACAGAACCGAGTTAGTAAGAGCATATTTGATGCATGCAATGATCCAATTTTGTGAGACAATTAGCAGGATATCTAGCTTCTTTCACAGAAATATGTATCTGTTTATGCGAGTTTGAAAGTAACATGAGGGTTCTCTTTGGTTGTCCTGCATATAATAATTTCCATTAGAATCTGTTAGTTTCTTAAGCAACACTTCACAGATCTTGTTATAATAATAGGCTATTATGTATAAGCACACCAGCTACTCCATCGTCACCCTTGTTAATGGAATAAAACAACTTAAAAAAAGCAACCAGGTATGTGGGCAAGCTTACAAACATATAAGTTAATTAAACTCACATGAAAGGCTGATTAACATGGTCTCTTGTAAAATGGGACGTTCCACCAATCGAATTCTTCATTATACAAGTACATCATCTAGATACCTTAAGATTCCATAATGAATCCTCCATTTACTAAAATATGGAAGCAGAACCAAACATACCGCCCATGTGAAAAGAAGTCGTGCTACAGATATGATATATAATTTAGGGTTTTGAAAATTATTATTTTGGGATAAAATTGTGTGTTTAAAAAGTTACATGATTATCTTCAAAGCCGTGAATATCTTGAAATATATTTTTAAAAATTAAAAGATAATATGGTTTGTTTTAGAAGATATTATTATAATTTTGTATAGTTAAACATAAATGGTGGCTTGGCTTAGTTGGTTAAGATTGTTGCATGTTAACAATAGGTCACGAGTTCACACCTTGCTAAGTACCTAATTTTTGACAAAAATTCAAAATTCATTGAAATTTATTGAATTGTGTGTGCGATGTCATCGTTGAGGTGACGTACAGTCACCAAATCATAAATTTTATTTTATTGTATTTTTTTTAAGAGAAAATTTTATTTGACACCATAAGGTCAGTTTATGAAATTTGAAAACACATTTTTTCATTGTTTACACAAACAGTTTATACAACAAAATTAGTACAATTCGCGTAACGACATTTGTCCAACACACAAATTCGTTATTGCAATTCCACACTTTTAAAATTATCAATTCACAAAACATCCTTTTTAATACAGTTCGGTCAACGGTCACAACAAGTACCAAAAAAAATAATACCCATTCATGGACAATGCAAGCAAGTATCATACACGCGCGGAGGATCCACCAACCAGAATCATTCCACACTCGGGGTTAAGT
Source organism: Tanacetum coccineum (assembly GCA_026074375.1). NCBI lineage: Eukaryota > Viridiplantae > Streptophyta > Magnoliopsida > Asterales > Asteraceae > Tanacetum > Tanacetum coccineum. The sequence goes on along the minus strand of BQNB010014852.1, from coordinate 70,334 downwards.
CAATCTCTCAATGAGCCAAATGTCTTTGGGGTAACTACGACCTCCAAGCACCACTTAAGTAGACAACGTATACATTAACTCTACTAGAGTTCTAAACCTAAACATTGGCTAAAGAATGCACAATCACTACATCGGTGATGAGATAAAACTTTGAGGAATAATGACCTCAGACCGATAAGCCTTTAGCTTCTTGAAACCTTCCTAATTACTAATCCGTGGATGATAAAGGTATGAGATTTTCGCCTACGAAAAGCATTTCGAATCTATTTTCTAGAAACTTAGGGCCCACTGCCCAGAAAGTTTTGGATCCAAGGTAAAATTACCATTTTACCCCTATTTATCAAAGCCGCCTATTTTTCTAGAATTTTATCGCTACACTAAATTGAGTGTATCTCCTAAACCGTGCGTCCGCAAAAGCTGAAACAACCTGTTAAATCTGAGTTTGTTCAGTACCTAGAACTTACAGTTTTACATATTTAAGTATTGCTATATAAATATTTGGACTTATTACTCATTTAAATTCTGGTCTCTATTTTTTTTGACTAGTTTTGCCATTTCGGCGATAACTCAATTTTCGGGCGTCGATTTGACTCCATCCGAATTCCTACATGTACCTAGGAGGTTTAACTACCTCCCAATCTAATTTCCCAGGTCTTCATAGACCAAAAATATTTTGAAACATATCCAACAAGCTGCTATCCCAAAGCAGTCCCCAAAGAAATTTTGACAAATTTTGTAATTTACGAAAATGAGCGTAATTTAAAATTTATTGATGCTTTTGATGTGAAACCAATTGGAGGTGATAGCCCTAAGAGCCTTCTACAGGTACATAAATTTCTCTTTTTAAAAGTTATTACAAAAATATGGAGTCATACTCCTTTTCCCAACGGTATACCTGATTTGACTAGTTTTAGAAAAACGATGACATCTCACTCATCCGGAAGAGATACGACCCAATCCAAAGAACCACATACACTTAAGACATATGCCCACATCCATATTGGATTTCCCAGGTGCCTTATGACCAGAAGTAATTCGTAATCACTCCTACAACCTACCGGTTACAACTGCCATAAAGATTTATTTTAAAGTCCAACCAAACACCTTTTAATTTCCTCCAAACTCCAATACAAAGCCATACCCAATGACTCGACATTCTTTTAAACACATCACCTCATGGGTTTCCAGAATCAAATATTTCAAGACTTACTAAGTAGAGGCCGAAACAAAAGAATCAAAGCACAACACACCAACTTCATTCGAAAGCTTCAAAAATGGACATTTCCAAACGACGCATTTCGCGGGAATAAGTTAATAATCGTTTTCCAAAACAATGAAGGGTTATGGGATGACATATAAAAGTCGCACTCTCACCAACTAGAAAACTTCAAAACAATAGATTGCGAAGCAACATATGCAATTCAAAATCAATAAGAAGAGTGTTCAAATTCAAAACCAATTAGTAAAATTGTCAAGTGGGATCGAAAACTAAGTCGAGTCCCGACATCAAAAGATAACAAAGTGAAGTCACGAGAAAGTCTCGGAGATAATCATATAACAGCGATGTTTTCATCATATATATATATCAAAATGATTTTAACATATCGCATCAAAATGCTCATAAAAATTAAACTCTTCGTAAGTCGCGAATATCAAAACATATATATAGCCATACACCATAAGGCGGATACCGTATATATATATATACGTATACGTATATAATACTTATATAATTATTACTTATACCAAGTGTATTCCACTTGTCGCGCACATAATATGCAATCAAAGCATCACATAAGGCTTCTAAGGATCGGGAACAACACGCGCGCGAATATCGGACAACGGTGAAAGACTCGTGAAAATTACCAAAAACAGTTGTAGTCCAAGTTTTAGAAAAACGACGACATCTCACTCATCCGGAAGAGATACGACCCAATCCAAAGAACCACATACACTTATGACATATGCCCACATCCATATTGGATTTCCCAGGTGCCTTATGACCAGAAGTAATTCGTAATCACTCCTACAACTTACTGGTTACAACTGCCATAAAGATTTATTTCAAAGTCCAACCAAACACCTTTTAAATTCCTCCAAACTCCAATACTCTATTAAATCATCGACCAAAAACGAGTGTAGTTCATCATCTATAATAATTGTAAGAATATGATTATTTTTTTAATTTTGTATATGATGTAGTAGATACAAGTATATTATGCAGTAAATATAAGTAGCTTTAATTTAATGATATGCTATTGTAAAGATTTGTTAATTTAATATTGCTCTTACTAGTTCCTTCGTTTAAATTCAGCAGCAGTAATATTATGGTGGGTGGTAGGAATGGGAGTAGGGTGAGAGGGAGGGGGTGGTGGCGTGTTCCAAGATTGTTAGGTTTTCTACGCTAGCGTCTGGAACGTGAGTATAGTCATTATTTAGTGTTTGGGTCTAATTGCCAAGTGGAAACTATTTTTGCTGCTTTTTTAAGGGAGAAACCTGATGTCAAGCTCAAGAGGGAGTTTCTTAGGACTAAATATGATGGCACTGTTACTCTGGATTGGGTTTCTGGTGATGCTAAGAGGTTGCCTGAAGATATGTCTATTCCGCTATTGCTTGTCAGTATTCATTTTATTTCATTCTGTACCATTGTTTTCATTACTAGTTAAGGTGTCTAGCAAGGTGTTTGGATTAGCTAATGTTAGTAAATGACCAAAAAGACATTTCTAAATAAGCTCATTTTCCAAGCTCTCCAAATAATCCACCAATAGGTAGAATTGTCTTTCATTATAAAATCCACAAAATAAGCAAGCTATCCCAAATAAGCTATAGAAACATATATCTGTAGTGTAAAATTTCTAAAATATTTGATTATTTTAGTAAATTGCCCCTTGATGAACCGATTTGTAGCGTAGCTTCTAAAATTTATCAAAGTTTGCCCCCTTGACCATAACTTTCAAAGAAGTATAATTTGTAACGCATTTAGGCAACAATGCGCTAACTTTATCAAAACCCACTAACTTACTTTTAACAACCTTTAAGTCTGTTTATATCAAGTTGGTGTACAGAGAGATGACAAACACAAAAACATGGTTTCATATATTTGGTTTTTTGTGTTATACATTTGTTTTCAAAACTACTTAGCCACTTTCACTTCTTCTTCTTCTACTTATTTGCTTTGTTATAGTGCAGGGTCGTGTAGTTTGCTTTGTTGTTTGAATGATGCACTTTGTTTTGAACTGGGATGTAATAGATTGTTAGTTGTCACCTATATGGCTGAATTAGGTTACCCATAGGTTGTATTGTGTGCGTAAATGTGTTTGTTTTCTTGATTGTTTGGTATCATGCAGGTTGGTTTATCTGTTATGCAATAGGGGTTCGGTGTCGAGTAATAAAATATATTTGGTAACGTAGTTCTATTAAGGGTTTTATGGTATGGCCATTTAATGCTCGAGCTCAACTCAGAGTCTAGTTGAGTAGCTCAATCTTGCCTCAACTAATATCAAATCGATTTTGAAAGTTTAGAGTTTAGTCAGACTTTCGCTAATTTTTCATATCAACGATGTCTCTAGAAAACTTTAATATAGGTCCATCTCGTATTGGGGATTTACTTATGATACGACCACTAAATTTTGTTTAATCCCCAATAATCACTATACCTGAACATTAGAAAACTATAAAAGTCAAAATTGGTTAAAATCTCCTTTTGAATTTTGCTTACACTAGCAGATCCTTAAGACGTACTATTTATTCACAAGTTTCTAAATGGTAATTGTGAATGAATCCTATTTAAACACCAGCCAAAAGTCAAGTCACCACTTGATACTTTTGCAGTAACCTCCAAATCACATACTACTTACTATATATTACCTCTGCAATTAAACCAACCTACTGCATAACTTGTTTTTTTACGACTCATTATGGAAACAATGCGCTTACTTTACCAAAACCCACTAACTTACTTTTAACAAGCTTTAAGTTTGTTTATATCAAGCTGGTTTAGTTTTGGATGAATATCAATATCTTTTCATTGGATGTCTGCCTTTTAGTTTTCTTAAACGGCATTCAGGAACTTTTGAAATGAAGTACACAAACATGCCTCGTGGATTTTTAAGCTATGCAATCACAGTATAGTGTTGAGAGTCTAAGTAAAGATAATACTATTTTGAAATGGAGTGAAACATAACTAATACTTGACACTGTAAATTAGAGTAAATAAAACTCTCCGTTCTCTGTTTTTGTTGTCTGGTACATATGGATATACTTGGACTGAACATAACTTTGATAATAACCTCGGGGTCTATTTCTTTTCTTTTGAAAATGCCTATTTGTGTATGGTTTTTTAGTTATCAGCTTCGCCCGGGCTACTGGAGATCTACAAACACTTTTAGACGTTGAATTTAAAATTATTGCTTTGACTTATACATTGGAGTCCCTGAGAAAGATTTGACTGGATGGGGGTCGAACGTTCCTAACTTGGCCCAATAGGAAGCATTATAACATGCAATCGGGGATGGAACGGGCCAAAGACGAGAATTCTTCCTCTCAAAGATCTAGGCATAAATGTTACTAATGGAGATAAAGATCAAAGTATTAATGATTCTGTTTTTGCACTTGGATCTGAGCCACACGATGATAGTGCTTTTGGAAAACCTCATAAGTATTTACCAATAAAGAAAGAAGTCGTTATTGATGGAAAAAAGATGGTGGCAGAGGAGGCTAATGCATCTCAGGGGCAGTGTGATGATAATGCAGATGATTGGCTCCCAGCTGTAAGTTGAAATACTCATAGGAGGTTTTTGAGGAGGAAGGCGACGTGAAATGTATGAGGCTTCATCTAAAAAAGATGTTCAAATTGATGCAGACTCACATGCTGCAAATAAAGAACATGACAATGACACTAAATTGCTAGATCTAATCTATGAGAACACAGATGAATTACCTGTTGAAGAACAGAATATCAAACAAAATAAGGCTTGAAGAAGAGGGCGTTGAAGGAAATGATGCTGAAAATCTGAATGAAGAGTTTGAGCACTTAGACATGACTAGCGAGATAAATGAAAGTGTTAATGCATCATTTATGGATGATCAAAGTAGCGAGCACATTGGATGTAAGAATCACTTTCAGATCGACTGTTGCTTGTGTTACGCTGTTAAGTACTTGACGATTGTAAACAGACATGTGTTACTGTTACTGTAATGATACAACTATAGAAAGTGAAAACAACTATTCTGGCATTAGCTAATTGTGTTTCACTACAACTGTTTTGCTATTACTATAAAATATCAATGTTGAGGATCAGTCCTTTATTAGATACGAGTTGCTTAAATCTAACTGTAAATGTACGAAAATTAACCTTACTTCATACATATTTGCAGTTTTGAATTCAACGGCTGATGGAAAGACGTACATAACATCCGAGGAGTTACAGAAGCACAATAAGGCTAGCGACCTATGGATCTTAATTCAGGGAAAAGTATATGATGTTACAGAGTGGGTCAAAATACACCCTGGTGGGGACATTCCTCTTATGAACCTTGCTGGTCAGGATGTAACAGATGACTTATCGTTTTCACCTGGGCCTCAGCATGTGAAACACCTTAATAAACACTTCAACGGGTATCACTTTAAAAGGATTACAAGTTCAAAGTCTCAAGGTGATTATATGAAAGCTTGCTTATGAGTTGCAAATAAGTGGATGACGATGTAGCGCTCGTTACTTTACAGGAATACATTTTTTTTCTTCTTTTATCCACACTTATACTTTCTATCTTGCAATTTTAGGTTCTTGTAGACTATATGAATAAAGACGTGAATCACGTAGAGTAGGCAAGAGCTCTAAAAGAACTTTATGTCCCCAGATTAAGAAATTCATAAGGTATTATCCACTAGGGCGTATGGAGGCTACAGGATCATGCTGTAATGCCCACCAAAAGTTGCTCCATAAAACAAGTGCCTGCTTCCTCCATCCCTCTACTAGCCGAATCTTCACCCTTGGTTATCTAACCATCTTCATCCCGCCCAAAGGAAGGAATGGCTGCTGTTTTTCAAGAAATTGGTTCAAAACCACTTGAATCTTTCTTTTTTTACTTCTGATCAAATCTCTTATCTAGTCGTCCTAAAAATATTGCTCCCATTACTATTTAATTTGTTCTAAAGTTATTGTCCACTTTTTTTTTGGGTAAAAGGGAATGAGTACCCTGGTAAAATAAGTTATTGTCCACTTTTAATTTGCTGTATCCATATTTTGTAAGAAAATGCTAGATTTCACAATTTCCCGATCATACTAACATGACAAATTTTCATAAATGTAGGATTGTACTTTGATGTTGGTATATTTATACCATGTAGGATTTTACTTTGATGTTGGTTTCTATAATTCGTTATTGCCATATCTACGATACCACCTTTTTGGTTGGAATGTAGTGTATGTGACATTTGATTGGAAAAAGTCTGGTTTTGAATTTTGATCATACAATATGATGCACAAGGGTTTTACATTGTGATGCACTAGAGATAAACATTATGATGCACCATGGTTTTACATTGTGATGCAGTCTTTGATACACTGTGATGTACTAGTATCTTTAATGAATCACATATAACAATCTAATGCATCATAGTATCATGTCTAGTGCATCACTTTTGTTTAATTTTAGTGCATCCCAATGTCATATTCAGTGCATCACATTTCATGAATGTACTGCATTATAGTTTTATATTAAGTGCATCACATTGTTAATATGAAAAAGATCCTTTAAAATTCAATTGAACTTTAGAGGTAAAGTTCCCCCACATAGATAATACCGGGGCCTACTGCGAGACTCGATTTTTTTATCCTTGTGAGGGAGCTTTACCTCTAAAGCTCAAATGAACTTTAGAGAATCTCTATCCTTGTTAATATATCATGTTTGTGTTTTTTTCTAGGTTGAATTTTGTAAGTCTGAGATGAAGGGTTAATGTTACCACAATTCCAGGATGTGTAAACTATACAATTTAATACAGTAAATTTTACACTGTGATGCAGTAAAATTTGCACTATGATGCAATAAACTATACAATTTTAATACAGTAAAATTTACAATGTAATGTAGTAAAATATACAATTTAATGCAGTAAAATTTACAATGTGATTCAGTAAAATATACAATTTAATGCAGTAAAATTTAAACTGTGATGAAGTAAAATATACAATTCAATGTAGTAAATTTGACACTGTGATACAGTAAAATTTATATACTGATGCAGTAAAATATACAATTTAATGTAGTACATTTTTTAACGTGATGCAGTAAAATATACAATTTAATGCAGTAAAATATACAATTTAATGCAGTAAAATTTACAATTTGATGCAGTAAATGTACATAGTGATGCGGTAAATATACAATTTAATGCAGTAAAATTAACAATGTGATGCGGTAAAATATAGAAGTTAATGCAGTAAAATTTACATTGTGATGCAGTATTTATAGTTTTTTATACTGCATTAGTTTTATTTTTAATGCATTATTGTTACACTCTATTACATACCATTTTAAATTCAATTGCATCATAGAGTAATGTACTAGAAAATAAACATTAATGCATTAAAATATAACTATAATGCAATAGAAAATATTTGTAATGTATTTATAGTTTTTTAAATATAACTATAATGCAATAGAAAATTTATAATGTGATGTAGTAAAATATATAATTTAATACAGTAAAATTTACAACGTGATGTAGTAAAATCTACATAGTGATGTAGTAAAATATACAATTTAATGCAGTAAAATAGAAGCATGTTACATTTTATACTTTGATGCACTAGATATAAAACTATGATGCACTAAGCAAAATAAACAAGAAAAAGAATGTATAATTTTTCAAAACAATAAGATAATGTTGCATTGATGTTCTGTAAATATTTATAAATGAATTACATTTGAATCCATGCTAGTACTTGTGTTCTCCTTTTAATTATTTGTAAAATGCAAAGTTACAAATCTACCACATCACAATGAATAAATCTACTACATCATAATGTATAAATCTACTGCATCACAATATATAAATCTACTTCATCACAATGTAATCTACGACTTTACAAAGTAAAATTTTATTGCATCACAATGTATGAATCTATTGCATCAATGTAATTTTACTGCATCATGATGCATTAAATATTAACACCATGATTCACTAACTATTATGCACTAAACAATATTGTTCTACGGTGTATTACAAGAACAAATTAACCGGGTCAGCTTGTAACATACATCAAACAGAAGCATGTTATTCAAAGAATGAAAACCTTAGAACTAGTGCATCATAGACTTTTATATCTTGTGCATCAACGCTTTTGGAAAAGCAATTTTTGATGGTTTGTTGTTCTTTAACCATCGTTTATGAACAAAGAATCCGTGACGACATAAAAGCCCATGCGACTCGTATCGATTACAACTACATTGAACCTTCATATCATACTTAAATCACTCGAATGAACGCATAAAATGTTAAGAAACTATAGCATCCATTGCATCATAAAATCCAATCCATCATAGTGTAATATTACACTATGATGAACTTTACAGGAGTTGTGCAATTACTGATAACAACACATGGACCATAAAAAACCTACTCAAAATTCTTATTTCATTCATTATTTATTAATACTAACAAGTAAAAAATAAGTCAAAAGTACCACCAACTTCTGAGAGCAAGAAAAACCCGAGCGATGCAGAAATAATTATAATAGCTAAACACAAATAGATATTGAAAAACACTCTTTGAATAATAAATAAATTAAACTACTAACAACAAACCCTTTCTTCATGATGCACCAAAGAAACAGCACACCCTCCACGAATGGCTCCACACTCACTCTGACACTTGAGAGATGAAAATCGTTAATCGGTTTCATCTTAAAATAACATAATTACGGGTCCTGTGTTTACCGGGTTTCATCCTTAAGGTTGCGTAAACCAGTAGTAAGATCTTCATGTAGCTTCATGAACTTTCTAGTGAGAACATCCTCACCTTCACTTAGGTCAAGGTCTTCAAACTTCTGAGACCTGTTATACATAATTCATTTCACCAGATTAGATCAGGGGATTCAGGACTTGCTGACCACAACGTGAATGTTCTTTTGGGGTAAAGGGGAATTCCCACAACGTTAATGTTGTTTAATGGCAATTTCACTTACACTAATCGGTAAAACATATCACCCAAACGATGTTTGATGAGTGAGTAGGTGATCTTTTGGCCATCCATACGAGCTCCTCTTTCCACAGACTATACATTATTTAACAATATTAAATTTTTGTGTCGCATCCATACAGAAATGGATTAAAAATTTTTTGGCCATCCATATTAAATTTTAACATACGAGCTCCTCTTTCACTTGCTTGGCTAGATTATAGGAATGGATAATATTGCGCATCATCCATACAGATTTGTAGAAGAGGCAGTAATTGTCATATCTGTCATTGTTACGATATAGAAGTTAAGCGCACATGGTAAAACACAAATCAATGAGAAAAAAGAGGGATGTGTAAGTTACTTACGGTGTGAATGCAGTTTGAGCAAGATAGTCTTTCCTCAAAAGTTTTGCAGTTTGAAAAAAGAGGGGTGTGTAGGTTACTTGACAACCTTTGACGATGACACTTGGTATATCTCTAGGTTCCTAGCTTTAGAATATATAATGGTCATAGCATGTTACTCACTACCCCCAATTAAATGTCAGCCTATAATGAAACAACTCTTTTGCTTTGAAAACAACTTTTGCTTTGAATTTCGAATCCTAAAAGTCAAATGTTGGAATTTTATCTTAGGACCATGGGAGAAAAACCTTACCACATTTTTTCCATTATAAGATTGATGTGTAAACCCCCTTTCCCCCCTTTTTTTCTTTTAAAAACCAACCTTAATGTAATCCTGTGTTCGCCACTGCTTGGCAGCTTATAAGAAAGTGAAAACAGTGGGATTACAGCCTTCACAAACAAAATTAAAACTACCTAACTAGGAAATACTAGATAAGTAAGTTGTTTCAAATTTATTTACTCCAATTTCAATATGAATGTTCTGTCACGTCTGAACTTACCTTGTAAACATGTGGAGCATCGTGGATTTGTATATTGCTAGAGGTTTTTTGACCAAGAAAGAAGTACATCTTAAATATCGATCCCTTCCCCAAAATTAAACCATTACGTTTTTTAACAATAGACTCCATTACTGCATCACCTTGTTGAGATTCTTGTGGAGCTCTTAAATCTTCCTGGAAGCAAAAAAGTGCATCAGATAATAGTAAAATGGTAAGCTTAGCATGATAAGAAACAAGTTCAAATGAATATTTACAGGGACAGTAAAGAATCGTCTAGGTCTTGATCTTATAGACCATTTCATAGCTTGAACTTCTGATCTCTGATGCAACCAGCTTTTAAAGGTAATCTTAGAATCTCCTTGCCCACAGACCCATCAAAGGCTTCACTTCCAAGATATGGTGCAAAAGCAATCAATCGAAAATAACATTCCAAGTACTCAGCACCTCGGTGCAAGCAAAAGAACTCACCAGAAGCTCCCATACGGTTGAAATGAATCAATGTAGCAATAACCATCCCTTTGGTAGTACGTCCCCGCTCCATTTGGCAATTAAAGATGATCTCTGTCTTACGATCAACTTTCTAGAAATCCGACCAACCTATTAAAATTACGATAACAAAACTATTTAAAAATCATATTGCATGTATGCATATTGCTTTTCATTTTTATATACTGCACTTAAGATAGGGAGATACTGCAATGCACAAGGGGCAAAATTCACTTTAAACATTTAATAGGAATTACAAAACAAAAATAAATCATTTGCAGATAATTGCGTTCTTTTTATGTTTCTTTCGGTCTTTTTTGTAGGGAGTGGCTTTCATTAAAATGTGCAGCAGACCATCATTGGCAATATGCTTCATATATATCGGAAACTCATAGTCCTGGAATGAATCAGAAACTAGTTGCAGAAGTAACCATGGCCACCTTGCAGCATTAACATCAAGGGCAGAACTCAGCTTCGTCCAAGACATGTGTAGTAAAGCGACGGATAGTAGCGAATGCTGAGTTGGAGGCAGAAGCACCAACGCTAGCAACAGGATTGACTGGAAGTGGTCTGATGATTTTTATAACTAGAATGAAACCTTCTTTAATGTGATCGCATCTGATCAGAAGTATAGTTGCACTAATTCTTCATGCCTCAACTATTAGAAGGAAGACTCGACATCTCTGTATACTATGTTGTCCAATGGAACGACATCTCCGGTTGCCGACCAATGCAATGTTGCAGGTTTGCATTCGTTTTAATGACATTTAAATCATAACTTGATGTCACTAGATCAGAGGTTCTGTTACTAGTGTACTGATACAACAAGTGCAAGCCTAAGTTCTTCTTATTACCATGAACTATAGTTAATTATATAGAAATTTTCCATTGATATTTTTCTATTATAGGTGTCAAAATGGGAATGTCAGATACGCAGTAACTAGTAAAATTTGGTTCGGATTATAACATGTAGCCAATTGGTATGTGTCAAAACAGGTGGTTGGGTTGACCCGGATCACCTTTTTCCAAATAGTTCCGGATATGAATAGGTGTGGTAAGTGATTCAACACAAAAAACTATTGTATTATTATAATAATCAAATATTTTGAAAAAAGCAATTATCAGGTAGTATGCATTCAACCCATTGAACCTGTTTTCTCTTTTGTCATATTGTTTTTGTGCTATCCGCTTGACCCGTTAATGATGAACGTTAACCCAAATCAACCCAGTTTTGAACCGTTTCTTCAACATCCCAGAAGATGCAATGCCTACGAGCCTTGATGTTGTTATTGTCACAAAACATGAGAAGTTCATCCGCGTCCCTATAGTTAAGTTTGCCTCGCTCTGGTTCTGTCCAGTACCACTGGAGCTCATTTCCGAATACAGCCCAGTTGAAATGTTTCAAGAAAAAAGTAACAAAATATTCATTATCGATATTTGATCTGCTAATGTAGGATCCTACTAGGAAACTGTTTTGTAATTGTTTGATTATCACCTTTGCTCCATAGTACTACTTAAGTCGGAGCTTGAGAATTTCATAGTGACGTCACATTTACGAATCTATAAAATGAAATAAAATTACTGTAAGTTGTAAATTGTGGAGATTAAGATCGTTAGTTGTTACTATATTTTTTTTTTAGTTTGTCTTTAATTGCTCGGAATCTTAAGCGGCGATCAACAGCAAAGATTCTAAACCTAACAACCATGAAATTGATTCCTGGAGATGGACCTTAAATGTAAACCATTACTTTGCCAGGTTGCTTTTCGATCCTAAAAGACCCACAAATTTCTTGCCACATGTCATCGTTGATCTCTATTTGCCCACCATTCACCCATTGGTCGTCCACTCCAATAGCTACGTTTACATTTTGAGGACCACAACCAAAAGACCCTAGTCGAACCCACGCTGATACCTGGTATGTGACAAAAAGTTTAACTTTGTCTGTAATTATCTGTGTAGGACCCATCCAGGTGTGACTACGGTTGGTGGCATGAATGCAGTGTCCACTTAGTGTGTCTCTAGCTGCATGATGTACCGGATGAGTTAAACCATTTTTAACAACACCCAGCCCATAGTTTCCTAAAGGAAACCACCCATTAGTTCCATCATGAAAATTGCTATTTATGAGGATATTAATTCCATAATCTACATTCTGAATATTACAAACCACCGTGTTAGAATTTTTTTTATTAAAACCTGTTGCAATTAGAAATAACCTCTTGTTCTAAAATACGAATCGTATACTTTTATAACATATCCAAAAATAAAGGAAAATGAAAAAAGAACATGTCTGTTATCAAGTGTGCACCCAGTTAGCAGTTTAGTCAATTTTTGGACAAAAATTACTAGCAATAGCATTGTTGAAAAATTTAAATCATATCATTAAACTGTTAAAATTCAACCATCATAATCAGACTCTTAGTTAATACAATGTCATAATTGTACTGAAACTTGAGATTTTTTTTAAAGGCAACAATTAATACCAATAAAACCAAACATTACACACTAAATGGCATCACAATTCCTTAAACAAGTGATTAAGGAGATGAGACCAAAGAAAACAAAGCCACCCTGCACAAAAGGCTTAAAAACTGCATAAGCAATACCAAACATACAATTGATAAACCTATTGTATTCACATTTCAAAATCAAGTGCTTTCTCACAAAATCTAGCATACAAGTCTCAATTTTCACATAACGCAATCTACTATTAAGATATGCATCATATACAGGAAAACTAAGAACGTAACTACATCATTATACAAGACAAATAAGAACGCACGCATACAATTATATCAAGTGCATCTCATAAACATCTAGGCATACAAACAAATTTTCACACATAACACAATCTACTTTTAACCTAATACATCATTATACAAGACAATTGAGAACCTACTACATCACAGTCTAATATCAAGTGCATTGCACATACAACAAAGCATACCAACACATTTACGCACATAATACAACCTACGCTTAGCCTAATTTATCCTTATACGAGACAAATAAACACCTACAATCAACTATACAAACAGTTTTACGCATGAAACGCGGTATATGCTTAGCCTAATTCATCCTTAAACATGACAACTTAACACCCACCGCATCACAGTAACAAAATCAAGTGCGTCAGTCATACAATCAACCATACAAAAACTTTTACGCACATAACGCGACATATGCTTAGCCTAATTTACCCTTATACATGAAAACTCAACACCTATTGCATCACAGCTTAAAATCAAGTGCATCGGACATACATATCAACCAAACAAAGACATTTACGCACATAACATGACCTATCCTTAACCTTATTCATCCTTATACATGACTACTCAGCACCTACTGCATCACAATACAAAATCAAGTGCATTATACATACAATCAACTATATAAGCATATTTACACACATAACTCAACATATAATTAACCTAAATCAGCCATAAATTGAAACCTACTGCATCATAATTCGGTATATCAACAAAAATATAATTTGTGTAAAACAAATTGAACAAATTGATCCGGTAACAAAATAAGAGTTAATAAATCAACTTACATTTCCGTTTAAGATTGGTAGCTTCGTCTTCACCGTCGTTGATGCAATAAGGTTTTGAATGGTGATTAAAACCCTAACAAATGATGCATTAACTTATTCACCGTCGTTGATGAATGAATTGATTAGATTTTGTGTGTGATGATTAGGGTTTGTGTGTGGTGCTAGATCTTACTGTGTGTTTCTTAGAGAGAGGGAATTTTGGGGGTGAAAGGAGCGTCTTTCTTGGTATGAAGAGAAACGACATCGTTTGGTCAATTTTGAGGTAAAAATTTATAAATTACACTATTATAATCTTGTCAGGATGTTTTGAATATTTACAAAAACTCCACTCCGCGTTTTTTATCTTCCAAATCTAATCCGACGGTAGAGATATCTTCCTACCCTTTTTATTTTAACATCTTTTTTATTATAACCCTATCCTGTATGTATTATTTTATATACATATGTATCGTAATATTGTATCTATATATGTATATATGACATATTATATATATGTACATAATATATGTATACACTTATTTTTCGTAGATATATATATTAATAATATTATATTATAATATATATATTATTTTCTATATATTATATATATTATTATATATATTATATATTTATATATATATATTATTTTTATATATATACATATTTACACACACACACACGTAATATTTATTACTTCAAGTGGCACCCACTTGTCGCGCACATAATATGCAATCAAAGCATCACATAAGGCTTCTAAGGATCGGGAACAACACGCGCGCGGATATCGGACAACGGTGAAAGACTCGTGAAAATTTCCGAAAACAGTTGTAGTCCAAGTTTTTGAAAAACGAATTAGTTCGCTACAACTCGTGCTCTGGTACCACTCTGTAACACCCCCAAAATACGATACGCAGCGGAATACAACATTTGGGGTGCTACTTCATAATACATGCACATGAGTCCTAGTAAACGTTCAAAGATACGTTTATAAAGCAAAGTTTATTTCATTTATAAGAAAGATCAGAGTTACATAGGTCCCAATACCAACGTAGAAATTTTAATTCTAGAAGTCACAATACGACTAGGTTTTTAAAAACATTGTTTTAAATTTTATGACACTACTTCACCGAGACACCGTTCTTGATATCCGCGTTCCGTCCCATCCGAGCCATCAACAACACCTAGCCTGAGATACACGCTTAAAAACGTCAACAAAACGTTGAGTGAATTCATAGAGTTTACAATTAACAGTTAGAACACATATTTGGTTCAACAAAGCATATAACATTGCTTATAAGGCAAGTTACATAATGATTTCCAACTAAATGAGCCCATGTACCGAAACTTAACACATTCATCCCGTAAGATAAAATAATGTCCAGGAAGTATGCCCCTTCCCCTAATACTAACCACAAAATGTCCGTTACAGGGTGCTCACCAACTGATTCAAACCCCAGACAGGGTTGTCAAACCCAATAGATCTATTTAATGCATTAGCGTTTACCTACAACTAGGCAACTAACGGTCACACAGTAAAAGGCATATACTTAGTAGTGAATGGAATCATATTAAGTATCAAAACAGATTGCGTTCTCATTTTCATAAAACAATAAGTATCCCCCTTGCGGGTTAAAAACATTTAAAATAGTTCAAAAGCAAGGCTATGAACTCACCTTGATCGAAGCCGTAGATCAAATAACCGAAACAATCACAAACTACTCGACAACGAGCTCAATCGCGACCTATAATTTATGTCGCTCAATTACTATACAATAAAGTACGATCGAATAGTGCGTGCGTCGCAACTATTGAAATAGCATAAATATACATACACATGTGATGAGAAATCCACTTACGCATCCTAGATCCTAGACTTCCCGTAATCGAGTTACGATCATTCTTTCATTTATATTCTACGTTACTTAATCGAAAACTTTCTATTTTCGGAAGTTACCACTTTTTAGTAAGTCTCGTCTTCTAATTACATTTATAATAATATTTATTTATCTCATCGCGCATTCAACGCTTAATTCGGTTATCGTTTACTCGTATCGGTGTTATATCCGAATATTTCAAAAGTTTCTATTTTTAGAATCTTCTTCGCTCATAACAATCGTTAAGTCTAAAATATTATACTTGTAAAAATAGTAGCGTTTATTATTTTTAAAACACCCGACAAGTCTAGTATCAACCCGTTTGACTTTCAAAAATCAACGTTGGACTTTAATTGACTTTTGTCTATTAATTATTATATATATATTCCATATATATATATATATTATATATATATATTTCTATATAATATTATATTATATATATTATATATAGTTAGGGATAAATAAAGAAGTTCTTAAATAAGAAGGATAAGAAGTATCTATAACCGATATCCGAGATGCACAGACTTAAATTAGATAGATTCTCTATAATCTTAGATGCATTATAAGCTATCATAATGTGTTTTCTTAGCTTTTTAATTTAGTTGCGATATACGTATATTAGATGCATTTCATTTTTTCTCTTGTTTTTTGTTCTCTACATGTGCCATAATCATGAAAATTAAGTTTGCATCATCTACGCATCAAATTATCGTTCGAAACTAAAATAGTATACAACCATACACCCCTTTACAATTCCTCCTCACCATAATGCATCTATCATGAATAAAAATGCATCTTATGCAAGTCGTTTTGCATCTCAAATGTGTGGTTTTAGTCACTTCTCACTACTTCTTATTTTAATTTACTTCTTACAGGATCCCTACTATATATATACTATATTAATATATATAATTTATTATATTATATATATATAAATATATTTATATATATATTTATATATATATATCATATTACTAGATCTGACCCGCCTTTTTTTTTTTTTTTTTTTTTTTTTTTTTTTTATATATTACTAGATCTGACTCGCTCAATACGACCCGTTATATCACATTTTCACGACTAGGACTCAAAAGAGATTTTATGTAAAACGACATTTCGGACAACTTTTTAGTTTTAGCTGAGACCCGAAACTCTACAGAAAATGACCAAAATGCCCTGTAAGTTTCAGCAGGAACTATGACATTTTTAATAAAAGTGCATAATTTGACCTTGGGTTTTGACCCATTATTACTCTATTTTAAAATTAGCAAGCCTCGCAAAAATGTAAAACATTATTCTGAGCAACTTTCGTGTTTCGCCGGAAGGCCGAAACGGACTCGAAAGTGCTCAAAACGGACGTTTAAAATTCTGTCAGTAACTAAATAACTATAAGAGCTGTTTGAAATGTTTTCAAGTTTTCAAATCTTATTTCGCCGTAACTTCTTCATTATTAGGAGTTACGGGGCGTCGAATTACCGAAACTCTCGTAAAAATACCCTCTACCTTATTTTCTAACCCAAAATCAGATTTCATAAAATCTCGACACTCGTTTTCCGCGCCAAAGTTTGTGTTCAGAACTTACACTTTCCAAAATGCGCCAAAAACTATTTTGGACCCAAAAATCCACCTACGACATATCTAAAATAGCCTATACACAGTATCCATATCGCTCAATCACCCAACAACACTTTTAATCTAATCTACGCAAGTTTCGCTCGAATTTCATCACATGCATCACTCGATAAATTAACAAATCGCGAAATACAAAAACAAAGGTAACAATATTATTATCAAGAATACTCACAATGCTATAATAAGCAAAATCAATAATCGAAATCGTCTCATTTGTCTTAGCCGAGACTCGAACCGAACCCAACAACCAAAATTGAACATTTTCCATATAAACCGAGCTTCTAATAACGATTATCTAGCTTCGGTACACCCCCTTTTAAACATAAAATGTTTGAAACTAACTCGAATTCTAACTCCAAAAATACTCATTGCATGTTATATATTTTTGGTTGAAAATATAGGAAATGACGAAGGGATTAGGAAAATATAAGTTGATCGGATTGCATGTAATTTTTCTGGCGACCACGGCGGTTTCTGGCGGTGTGGTGCTGGCCGGTTGTGGGTGAGAGCAAAACAAAGACTAATGTGTGCTTTATGACTAGAAAATGGAAGTAACATGGTTTATATACTTCTAGTACTTTGGTCATTTGGCAAAACAAGTCCTTTCCTCTTTTCTATCTTTAGATTATTGACACGCCAACTTTTTACTTTAATAAAACCGACAACCATGGCTCGGGATTATACTTTCTAACTAAATTTATTTCCGTCACACTTCATTTGATTTAAAATATTTAATAAAAATATTAACTCACGTCAAAATAAAGTTTTGACTCAGTTTCGACTAAAT
Organism: Tanacetum coccineum; assembly: GCA_026074375.1. Classification (NCBI taxonomy): domain Eukaryota; kingdom Viridiplantae; phylum Streptophyta; class Magnoliopsida; order Asterales; family Asteraceae; genus Tanacetum; species Tanacetum coccineum. Next base: position 51,931 of record BQNB010014852.1, on the reverse strand, counting down.
CAGGACGAGGATGATAAAATACAAATTATCATCATAAAAATATTAACGAAGTGCGTCAAAATTTCTATGATGCTCAAAACGCTTAACGGTCGCGCTGTCAAACGTTGACTCGCAAATCGACTAAAAAAAATTTAAATTCCGTTCGTAATAAAATACGAAAATAACTATTCATAACAAATAAAATTTTAAATGTCGACATTCGTTCACATGAACTTATAAATTAATAATTATGACGTCGAATTCGCGATCGTCATACGAGTCGTAAAACTCGGGTTGTTACAAATACAGTTTTCTTATATTTGGCTAGACCGCTCTTCTATCTTTTGTATGTCTGCTTGCGTGTGTTATTGTGTTTTAAATTGATCTAAGTTACCACAAAACCTATGCCAATCTCTCAGGCTGAAAACCCCCTTATCCGTTAGAATTAGACTTAACATAGGTTTAGCATAGGTTTAACATAGAATGGTTTTAACATAGTCTAAATTAACTTAGTTTAGTTAACCAAAATATTGATAAAATAAAATATTAGTTCTCGCTCTTAGTGATCGACACCCTACTTACCACGAAACTCCATCTAATCGGGTACACTGCCCGTTAAAGTGTTGTTTTAGGTAAAGTCGGCAAAATATAAATTTAAAACTTAAAAACATAAATAACACCTACACGACAACACAATCAGAGGTCTAGGGTCAACTCGAGGTCGTGTGTGTCCAAGTCCATTGTATGAGCCCGAGTGGTGTCTTGTTTCTACTTTTGTAATGGGTGCTTGGGGACCTCGAGTGTTTACAAAGTGAGTTTGAGGTACAACGGGTTTAACAAATCTTTTTGAAAAAATTTCTTTTTGACTTTCTTTTACAAACACTATTGGTTTACTTGGACTTACGAAAGTGGTTTATCATTTTTTATAAAATCCAAGACATTCCTTGACTTGGGACAGCTTTTGACAACTTAACATGTCATATAAAATAATACTACTCTTTTTTAATTCTGAAAAGTTCAATGTTTCGTCTTGAAGCTTGGAAACATTGCTCTTTAAAGAGTCAACCTCTTGTGTGAGTTCCACACACTTTTGACAAGGTTCAATCACCTCTTTATCGCTTGCAAGTTTCTTTACTTCTAGTTCATTGACTTTGCTAAAAATGTTTGAATGTTCCTTTTCTAGAGCACGTTTTTCTTGTAAAAGCTTTTCATATTTTTTAGAAAAGTCTATGCTAAACTTTAGTAGTTCCTGAGTCTCCCTTTGAAAATTCATATTATTTGAATCATCATTAAAAGTAGAACGATTAGGTTGTACCTTTTGAGTATCAATTTCCATGAGACATGTTGCATCATTTCAAGGTTCGTCACCATCTTCACTATCACTCTAAGTTACTCCGACGAATACTTTGTTGTTGGGCTTTGGACATTTATCGGCGATGCGATTCTTGTTACCGCAATTATAGCACCCGCATTCACGTCTTGAGCTCTCACCACATTTAGTCTTTACTTTGCATATGTCAAACTTGTTATGTACCTTGACACCTTTTTAATATACTTTTCTAAAGTTTTTAGCCATTAAGTTAATTTCTTCGTCTTCATCACTTTCGTTTTGACATGTAATATTATTACTAGTTTGACCCCTAGTAATATTAGCTTTGAGATCTAGAGATTTAACCTTATCATTTGTAGTGGTCTTGGAAACTACGCCATCATTTTCCAAGATCATTTCATAGACCTTAAGGTTCCTGACTAGCTCGTCAAGAGGAAGTGTAGCTAAATCTTTGGCTTCTTCAATGGCTGTCACCTTGGCTCTCCATTTTAATGGAAGAGCACGAAGAAACTTTCTAACATGATTCTTGCTAGAATAGTCCAGATCTAAAGATTTAAGACTAGTCACAATAGCATTGAATCGTGTGAAGCCGCTATCAATAGTTTCTTCATTTGAGATTGAGAACTTCTCCTTGGCGGTTTTACACATAAAAACTAGTTCATACTCTTTACGCGGTAGGGCATTGTAAAGAGTCATCTTGGCTTCATTGTTCTTCCCACGTTGCTTCTTTTTCTCATCCTTGAGAAGCTAGTATAGAGTTTCCTTCATTAACTTTGTTTCTTTGTCTTCAACTTAAAAGTAAAAATCGTTGTTTTGGATGACTTGCCATAAGTCAATATATTTGGACTTTACGTAAGTCTCAAAGCGGGCTTTCCAAAAGCAAAGTCCATTTGGTTCTAGCAAAGGTGGTCTTTGCATAGAACACCCCTCAACATAGTTCTCTTGAGCCACAAATCTTTACTCAACCTTTTCAAAAATAGGAGTAAGGATTTCGAATTTTTGAAAAATAAGTTTTCAACTTAAAACGACTTCTCGAGAAGGGTTTAATGCTTGAAAACTTAAGTAAGCTGCTGTGATATTAATTGTAGAACCGTAGAGGGGGGTGAATACAGTTTTCTTGACTTCTTCGAAGTTTATAAAACTTCAAGTCTCGAAAGAGCCGAGTGGTGTCACGCCAACCTCCTGAAAAGGAAGGGCTTTACCTGGTTTGAGTCTGTGTGGCGGTGGGTTCAAACCCCATAGATTATGCGGCCAATGTGTCAAAAACCATGGTTACAAAAAAAAAGAGCCGAGTGGTGTACTCTACTTTGAAATTAGAACAATAAGTAGATAGAGAGAATAAGAGAGAAGAAGAGACACTATAATATTTACTAGTTCGGGAAGGAGGTTTAGTCCTTCCGTATGTCCAGTTGTAAATCTACGATACCGATACTATTCATAGTATAATCCTTATGGTGGACTACAAACCTTATTACAATTTAACTCCACCGACTTTCAACAAAACCCGACGATCACACAGAAGAGTCACTACCTATGATATTCTGCCCTCAGAATCCACCCCTAAGAACCCGCGATTTGACTTAACCTAAAACTCTAAAAGCCTTCGCCTTGGAACCTTATCAAACCCCAACTAGATCCCAAATGATCTAGGGTTGATCTCACGGATACAAGACTTCATTTACAACTCAAATGAATAAAAAGATAGATAGTGAACCAAGTCCTACTTAACCTAGAGACTCGATTCTAATAGAAAGGGTATGAGAAAGAAGACTCTCAACAAAACACACAAGTGTGGATTAAGCACTTGTGTTGCTCTCTTATGGAGATGTGTGTTCTTCAATCGATGATAGAGGTATAGATTAAGAAAACTTGATGTTTAAACTTAGAGGATTAGAGGAGAGAAAAGAGAGGAAATAATGTTTGCAAAAGATGAGGAATACAAAGGCCAAGGGTGGGTATTTAGAGGCCAAGGAACAAAAATTGTCAAAATACAATTTGTGTCTAGCGCGTTGCCCACACACCAGCGTATGGCCAGCCCGCCAAATTCCCGAAGATGTTTTCTTTGGTACTTGGCATTTAAATACCCTCACTTGTTAAACCCCTAATTGTACTTCACGCTATGACCTTTCAATCATTCTTATGCTCAAGGTCAACCAACTCAGATAGCCATTTGATAAAAACGTTTGTGAAGTATTAAAAGTGTTTTGCTTATCCGATATTGTAAAAAGAGAAATAAATTATTGAAAATGGGTATTTTGGGTGTTCCTCAAAGTCTAACTAGCTTAGTTGGGATCCAACTAAAGATTTGAAATTGCTAGTTAGGGTATAAGAGAATATTCTTGGAATATTATTTTCTTAGAGAGAAAGGGGGAAATATTTGAAATTTAAATTTCAAATTCATTTACACACATGTTGGATAAGGATGAATGAGTTATGTGTGTTGTCATGATTACATGATGTGAATAAATGATCCTCTGATCTGATTGAAATGAGGCGAAGGATGTGAAAGGACACTTATTAAAGTGCAAGATCAAGGGTGATAAGAAGGTTGTGTTTGTTGTGTGATAAGAAAAGTGATGTTTTGTGGAGAAGTTGTTTTGTTTGAGATGAAGCATCAATCCAATGGTTAAGAAGAGAATAAGGGAGTTTGGATTCATGAGGTGGCTTAATCAAGGGTAGAAGATAAAGTGTGTTTGTTTGAGAAGCAATCTAAGGTTTAAGAAAAGAGTGTGTGAACTTGGATTGGTAATATGGCTTGATCAAGAGTTAAGATGAGAGTATGTAATTTGAATTCATTGGAGAAGAAGGTGAATACTGAATATGTGGTGGAGAATGTTTTAAAAAGATATGGGATATATTGTTTGGAATGTAGGGAACATAGAAGTACAACAAGTACAAAGATAGTACATTGTGTAAGGGAATGTGAGTTGGCATATGGAGGATAAGATTTGAGGTTTATTTGGTGAAGGTTTATGTATATGAAGGTTTAAAGATGAAGATTAAGATAAGCATAAAATCAAAGGATTAATTTGGGTTAATAATCACATTGCCAATAAGAGAGGAAAGAGTAGGCATATATGATTATGGGATTGTTTAAGAAGAAGATGTTTGGAGTGTGTGTAGAAGAGATGAAATCACTTGTTGGGTAAGAAGGGTAAACAAGTGATTAGGAAGAATGGGTAGAAGGATTGTGTAGAAGGAATGTTGACTTGTATATGTAAGGAATACATGTGAGTTTGTAAAACATTTGTATGAGTAAGGAAGTGAGAAAAGTCAAAGTATGATTAACTTCCAAATGCCACAAACTTAATTAGTCATTTAGACTTTAATCTATGATAATCAACAATGGATTTGATCACTTGTTAGAAATACAAAAAGTCTTGGTCATTCCTAAATTGTATTTCGTAGCTTGTAGTTAATCATTTGATAAGTATTAAGCGAACCGGGACAAATCCATGGGAAATGAACCCATAACCGCCCCTATTGTAAGAATATACATACCCTCTCCTTCCATGGAGAGGGTGTTGGTTCATTTTCATATTACATATTCCTTTCTCTTTCTAAGTGTCCAACCAATCTTTCTCTCTCTAGATTTCTATAGTTCATTTCATAGATTGTTGTGTGATTGATATTCTACAATTAGTATCAGTCGCCATGGGGTGATATCATGAGATTGTGTGCGTTTAGATCATGATTTTTGGTTCCTTTTTTTGGTCTCGTGTGCATCAACATCAAACATTAGATTTTTGTGTTTAAAAACCTTAAAGTTTATGTTTTTAAGCAAGATATAGGCCTAGGATACTTAGTCGTACAAGAAAAATCAAGGTAAAACGTCAAAAGGGTGTGTTTTAGGTGATTTTTACGAGTTTTATACGTTTTTCGAGTTGTGCGAAATATGTCTCTGATGAATCGTGCGATTTATGTTATGCGTGTGCGAAACAAGTTGTGTAACAAACGTGCGAAATAAGTAATTGTGCAAAACAAAATTCTGTCCAATTTTCATAAACCGTGCGAAACATTACATCACCATAAACCGATTACAAGGTCATAAAACGTGTGAAACATTATAAGGACACAGACTGTGCGAAACATTACAAGGACATACATTGTGTGAAACATTACACTGGTGTGCGAAATATTATAATTCTTCAGGATATTTTCAATGGTTTGTCTTACTTTGTAAAATCCTGCGAAATACTTAGTTATTTTCTCGGTTTTAGTTAAGATTTGTAAAATCCCGTGAAATACCATGTTTAATCTCCTTCAACAACAACTCTTTATCACAATTCTCCTTTATCACTGATCGATCAAATTTCATCTTTTCATATAACAATCAATTGAAAATGTCTACTTTAGCAGAGTACATGATAATTGCTGGTGTCGAGAACCGTCCTCCCATGCTTGACAAGACAATGTAGAACTGATGGCAGAGTCGTATGTTGTTATACCTCAAAGGAAAGAAAAAATGATAGAATGATGCTTGAGTCTATTGAAAATTGACCCCTTATCTATCCGACTATTAAAGAAAATGGTCAAGTTCGTAACAAGAAGTATGCAGAACTCACTGAACAAGAGAAGCTTCAAGATGACTGATGTTCAAGCACTCAACATTGTTCTTCAAGTTCTCCCACCAGATGTATATTCTCTTGTCAACCATTCTCAGGCAGCTAAAGATATTTGGGATAGAGTCAAGCTTCTCATGCAAGGCATTGAATTGTCATATCAAGAACGTGAATGTAAACTATATAATGAGTTTGACAAGTTTACTTTAATCAAGGGTGAATTACTTCATAAGTATTACTTGCGATTTTCTTAACTCATTAATGATATGAACACCATTGGCATGACAACGCAACAAGTTTAAGTGAATACGAAATTTTTGAATGCTCTTGAACCTGAATGAACCTAGTTTGTAACCGATGTCAAGTTGGCAAAGAACATGTATAATACCAACTTTGATCAGCTATATGCATATCTGAGTCAACATGAGGGACATGTAAATGAAGCATGGATGATGCGTGACAGATATCCAGATCCTCTTGCATTGGTTGCTAACCATCAAACTTAGTCAAACTCTATTCAGTATCCATAACAGCTATCATCAATTCATCAAACAACTCATTCTTCTCAACCATACCTACCAACTTATGAAGCACCTCGTCTTCGACAATAATATCAGCATGCTTACCAGCCTCAAATCAGTCATCCAACACCATCTGTTCCTCAAAATGCTTATCATTCCCCTTTAATTTCATAACAACCACCAGTTGAGTTTCCACATATTGACTCAGGACTTGGTGTTCTAGTATTTCTACCAGGTGATGATCCAATTGCTTGTCTTAACAAAGCAATGGCATTTATGTCAACTGTAATGGCATCAAGTTTTCTGTCTACCAACCACCAACTTAGAACATCTTCCAATCTAAGAAACCAAGCCACCATTCAGGATGGCAGGGTTACTGTTCAACAAGTTTAAGGAAGACAGGGTCAAGGTTTTGATGGTACACGAACGCAAGGAAATGCTTCAAGTTTAGGAGGAAACAATGCAGCTAGTCAATCAAGGTAATTAAGTGTTATAACTGTCAGGGTAAAGGGCACATGGCAAAGCAGTGCACCAACCCTAAGAGGCCAAGAAACTCTACATGGTTCAAGGAAAAGATGTTGCTGGTTCAGGCACAAGAAGAAGGCCAAGTATTGGATGAGGAACAGTTGGAATTTCTAGCAGATCTAGGAATTCCAGATGGTCAAGCCATTCAGATAACAATTCTACAGAATGCTGCTTTCCAGATTGATGATCTAGATGCTTATGATTCCGACTGTGATGATATTTCTTCAGAAAAACGGTTCTTATGGTTAATCTTTCTAGTTACGGTTCAGACATCCTCTTCGAGGTACCACAACATGACTCTTATAATATATAATGATATGATTAATCAAAGTGTGCAAGAGACGCAGAATTTTGAACAATCCCTTATTGATTATGTTCCAGATAATGAAATAACAAGTGATAGCAATATTATTTCTTATGACCAGTATCTGCAACAAACGCAAAATACGACTGTTCAAGATACTTACTCTTTTGCACAACACAATTCAATGATAATATCTATGTTCGAACAGATGTCTGAACAAATGTTTGAACAAATGTCCAATCAAGTAACTCATTGGGATAAGGCTAATCAGGAAACCAAAACTGTTAATGAATCCTTAACCGCTGAGCTTGAAAGATATAAGGAACGGATAAAAACTTTTAAAGAAAGACTTAATGTTAATTTGAACAATCGTGAAAAAATGATTGATTCATAAACGAATGACATGATTCGGGATAGGAATGCACTTAAGCAAGAAATTGACTCACTTAAACAGACTCTTACTAAACAAGTCAAGGAAAAGGAATCGTTATTGCAAACATTTGCTGTTTTTAAAAAAGAATCCAAAGAAAAAGAACGTAATAACATAGACAAGGAAATTGATTTAGAAAACAAAATAAAGGAACTAGATAATATTGTTTATAAATTGGGTCAATCTGCGCAGATAGTGCACATGCTAACAAAACCACAAGTTTTTTATGATGATACTTACAAACAAGCTCTTGGTTATCAAAATCTGTTTTATCTTAAGAAAGCTCAGCGGATTAAGCCAACTTTATATGATGCAATTGTGATCTCTAAGAAACATGATGTGATTTATGTGGTTGATGAAGAAGAGACTTTGGTTTTAAAGGAAGAGAGTCGATCAAAAATTATTGCAAAACAAAATGATCCAATTTCAAAAGAAAAGAAAATTAATATTTCTCTAATTAATCATAATGAGTTGAATAAATTGGCTAAAGATTTTGGAAAACGTTTTGTTCTACAAAAGAAAATGTTTGCAGAACAAGCTTTCTGGTTACCTCTTTCAAACCCTAAGTCTAAATAACTTGATATTATTCAAACACCAGTTGAAATAGAGGTTCCTAAAGAACTTCAAAAGGTAAGTTTAGTAAAAACAAGTTTTAAAAATCTAAAATATCACCTTGTTAGTTTTGACAAGGTGGTGAAAGTAAGAACCACACCTCATGCAATAACTGGGGGTTCATGGGGTTTTGAACACACCAAAAAGGTTTTCAAAGAAGTCATTCCATTTATAAATTCTTTACAAGCGTCATTTAAAGATTTTGAAAATGGTCTACACAGTGAACTTAATGAAGTGAAAACGGTGTTTAACCAAATGGAACATGTAGTTGATTAGTGTTCTGTAGACAAGAAATATTTTGATATTCAAAAGAAAGAACTTTCCCTTGATAATGACCGACTCTTGGACCATATTATCTGTCAAAATGTGATGAACATTGTAATGCATGCTGATTTTGTACATGCTATGCGTTACTTGCTGATAATAAATGTCTTGTGAATGATAATCTTGAAATTGAGAGATTAAAGCAGGAAAATGATCACTTATTTAAACTTCTCTTATCTCAAGATATAGTTCACATTTGTGTAAATTCTCTTGCTTCACGCAATGATTGTCGTGAGATGCAATAAGGTTTTATCGATGAATATAATGAGAATCTAATGCTTAAGGCTGAGCTTGCCAAAAAGGGACAAATGGTTGAAAAGACAATTTTTGATGAAGTTGTACTCAGATGTTCACGAGTTGAAAATCATAATGTTAATCTTGAACTTAAATTACAACATCAAAAAGAGAGTTTTCTAATTAATAGACCATTAAATAATCAAAATGCTCCTGAAATTTTGGAATTTTTCCAAATAAATTAATGGCAAGCTAGGCTAGATGCAAAAGATGTCTCAATTGCTAATTTGAGGAACCATATTGAGAGTTTAAAAGGAAAGAATGTGGTTGAAAAAGATGTTCGGCTGAATAATACCAATGTTATTGCTCCCAGAATGTTTAAGCTTGATTTAACACCTCTAGTTCCTAAACTATTGAAAAATAGGGATGCTCATATAGATTATTGTATAATATGTAATATATCTACCCACTTAACCAATCAATAAGAAACTAGAGAGAGAAAGGAACGGGAGGAAGGTTTCTAGTGAGAGAAAGTAAAGAGAGAATATTAGATTGAACTATGTGAGAAATGAAACCAACCAACACCCTCTCCAAGCTATGGAGAGGGTACTTATACTCACTATAAGTCGCGGTTACATGAGGCCTTATTGGCTTTCTATGGGCTTTGGCCCATCTAGCTTGATAAAGTTCCAAAAACTATGCAAGACCTATAAGCTATGTATTTTAAGAGTGACCGAGTCTTTTCTCGATTCCTAACAATCTCCCCCTAAGGGAGGTCACATACTTTTACAATAATCTTAAGCTTTACATTCTATGAATGTCTTTGGTCTTTGCTCGTGGTCTTGAATCTTGTCTCTTATCTTGTGATATGCGTAGCAGTTCACGGGAGGCAAAATGGTAGTTTGATTTGTTGGAAAATGATGTTAAGGTTCATTATGATCTTTGGGATGAGGATTGAGAGGTTAATACTGGCAGGATAAAACTTAGTACTGTCATGCCAAAACTTAGTACTAACAGTACTAAGATTGAAAGTATGAAGCTAGAAGCCATGGTGGAGGAAAGTAGGATCTTTAAGTGTTGGTTTCATTACCACACAACAAATGGTCATCAGTTCACCATGTCTAACAGAAATCAAGAACTGGCTAGTCCAGAGCAAACGACTCCTGGTAAAGACTTCTTAAATCCGTTAATGGCTGATAGGTTGCCAAAAACTATATGGTTCTCAACTCACCATGCTTTACAGTAAAGAGTTGGCTAGTCCAAAGCAAACGACTCTTGGTAAAGACATCTCAAATCCGTTGATAAGTGATAGTTTACTCAAAACTATATGGTTATCAATGCACCATGCTATTGCAATGAAGCATTGGCTATTCCAGAGCAAACGACTACTGGTAAAGAAATATCAAATCCGTTTATGGCTGGTAGTTTGCCAAAAACTACATGGCCAACTTAGTTGGTATTGCTGTGTTGCCGAGTTGCTGAGATGTTGTGATGATGACAAAGACTAGAAGACAAAGAAATTCAAAAGTCACAAAAGAGTTCAAGTTCATCAAAGAGCAGATTAAAGAGTAGCAGTGTGTTTGGATACATCCTCTTAGTGTTCAAGAAGCTCAAACTGAAGAAACATGAAGGTTAACAAGTAAACATCATGTTTAGGGGAGGATTGTTGGGTTTCAGAAGTTTCTACAACTTAGTGCTGCTACTTATACAAGTTACTACTGCTAGTTCTACTTAGTGCTGCTGGTGAAGAATGCTAAAGGCTTAAGAAAATAGACTAAGTAGTTAGTACTGTTAGTTATAATTAGTTAGTACTGCCAGTACATTGTTAGTACTACCAGTTAGAGTTAGTACTGTTAGTAGTAAGTTAGTACTACTAGCATATATAGATAGTACTGCTTAAGTGATATGCATGAGATATATTAGGAATAGATATGCATGATCACTTAACGTGTTTTGTAAGTCCATTAGGGTTTCCTTGGTGTATAAAAGGAACCCTACGATATTAGTTAGATATATAAGTTTCATAAATATTCATAGTTAGTAATCTGTAACCTAGCAGATTAATAGTAATCAAAGTTCTGTTTTATTCATTGCTCTTCTTAGCAGTATAAGTTAGTTTTCGCATAACTTATATTGTTCATAGTCATTGTTTCTCTTGTAGTTAGTTTGGATCTATCCATATTAGCTACCACCCTTAACAGGCTAGAAAGATCTATTCATTGGGATCAACAACGATCTTTAGACTTTAGGCTTGAGCTTGTTCCTTTAAGCTTGACTTGCATGTGAACTTGAGCTTCTTTGAGATCATCAACCAAACATAATATCTTATCATCATCTTGTGATCTTTTGCCATCTTGTGAACTTGTGACTTTTGGAACGACATGCTCATACTTTTCTTGTTCTTGAAAGCTTGTAATTTCATCTTTCTTAAAGTTATTTAACTTTAACTTTAACACTTCATCACTTCAAGAAGGACGTACGGTATCAGAGTAGCGAAAGTCTTGAAACATGTACTTGAGATTTCATAATGGCTTTACATATGTCGGTCGAGTATGAGCATGTGGCTATGAATCTTGAATTGTCTTGAATCAGGTGCGTCCATCATCGGGATTGCCTGCATGAATGGGTTAATGATAAACAACATATATGAACGAAAGTGTCTTTGTCACTTCGTCGAATATGGTTGCAATAACCATGGTTCTCCGTTAATCAGTATAAATACTGCATGTGATCAGGTAGAATTCTGAAGAATCTCCTTGATGGGGTTTCGCAGCTACACTAGCCGTTCTCATTACCGGAGCGTCTCAAAGCAGACAACACGGTATGAGTGAAACAGTAAGACAAAGTCTCAGTGATTGAATCAAAAATTGATTTGAAAATCAATCGACGTGTCACTTGCTAAAGTGATTTTGCGACACATCGAGAGTTTTAGGCATTTCAAAATTCATCAATCTTCAATTCATAGTCTGGACCGAATCGATATTCATTGTCACAAGTTTGATCCATATAGGATCTAACAAGTCACCTACCGCAGAGCTTACCGCAGAGCTTGTTTGATGTTGGCTCTGGAAGGATTTCCATCATCATTGTGAATACTTTATTATCACTCTGATGTTCTGGCACTATCACAAGGATAATGCATAGGACTCTTAAGATATTACTTGTTTTCACAGTGTATAAAAAACAATGTCCTAGTGAGATTTATGGATGATCTCTTTTGGCTCTAGACTTGATAGTGCACTTTGATTTTAGTAATCGGAGGCTAGAGCAAACTGCCACCTTTTCAATACCAACTAACTCGGAGTGAGAAAGTCGATAAAAATGTGTGTAATCTCCGTGAGAAATGAAACAAGAGTCTTTTGAGAGACCTTGAGTGGCTGGGGAGGGTTGTGCATTGCATCACTGGGTCCATGATGACTGTCTTAAATACCAGACAATAGCTTAGTATTTCTGATAGCATATGTATTGACCCGATTTCTACCTAAGTGTAAGGAGGTCATTTTTCTTTTCACCCTTTATCTTAACTTTTCTTTTTCATTCTTCAACCCCTTCAATGCTTACCAAGACTTCATTACTAACACCTTATTGGGTTTGTTCCAGTGTTAGCTCTATCTTAGTCTGCATTTTTCCCTTTTCTCACTTTTTCTCCTTTTTATCATCGTATGGACTTCTATTCTAACTAATGGAATGTCCCTGGGTAGATACCTCTGGTTCTGGTTGGATCGTAGGAAAGAACACCTATACCTAACCACCTTATAACTCTAATTAGTTAAATACATGGTCGGTCTTTTGGTATTGTTCTCAGCCTTAAAACTATTTAAAAACATTGATCAAGGTACTTTGTGATATAAATCAAAACATTTAGTACCTTGATGGTTTTTTAACTTTCAAAATTGCTCCCCCTGCATATGTGCATCAATAATCAAAAATGTTTTGCACATACGAGGAAGAAGCTGCACTAGAGTCATTTAGATCACCTTTTACAAGTTATATATATTTTAATCATTTTCTCCCCTTATTAAAAATGTCAAATCTCTTGATATTTTGGATATCAATGGATTCAAATGTGTATATAAAAATTATTTTGGAGAGAAAAATGTTCTGATTATATATAATAAGCCTTATTAGGAACATTTTAATGCTCCCTCTTAATTTCTGAGGGTATTATATGGTGTTTGATTATGTTAATTTGAAATTTTTGAATTTACTAAGAATTCTTGAAAATTCATACTCAAACACTATATATGCCTATTTTTAGTCTTACACTACTTATTTACATATTCACCAGATTTATAAATACGAGAGAATGACCTTTAAAGAGTAGAACAAGATATGAAAATGTCATATTGTCTGTTGAAGCAGTCGAAGGTCTTCCTCGTATTCTCTACCACCGACGAACTTTTCCAAGCTCCTCATGATTCTTCTATCCAGCAGCTTTTGATTGATGGCTTTGATAATGATGCGGGTCCTTTGCTGATCCAATCTGGTCCATTTCCTCCTCCTCATGGCTGTGTTATACCCCAAGTGTAACTCATGAAGCATTTGAGCGAGAGTCTCATGAACTGAAATGAGAGTGCCATCACTGAACTTGTGAAGCTCGTCAGCACGCATGAATCTCTTTCGTTTCAGCTTGTCTTCATAGATCACACCTTGAGGGTCTGAAAGAGTGGTATATGCTGGTCTGTGGGACATATCTACATCTTGAGTTCTTGGCTTGGTGAGGTTAAGCTTCTTCTAGTAACTTTATACCCCTAGTTTAAGGTCTTTAACCCTTTCCTGAATAACAATCCTTCTTGCAAACATACGTAAGCTCGTTGCCAAATGAACTATGACATTCCTATTGAGGTTGTTAAGTTTTTTTTGAACAATGAGAAGTAGCATGTCTTCAATGTCGTTTAGATGCAGTCTCTTGAAATCACCTTCCTTGAAAGTGTACAGCTGTTGATCTGCTCTTTTAACAAAAATTTCCTCCAAGTGACCATACCCGTACCACTCGTTCACCTTGATACCGATAATGCTCATAATCCTCTTTCTAAACAGTCACAAAACGTGATTCTCCTTCCTCCCATGTTTTTTTTTTGGTGATACTTCAAGTACTTTTAATACAACCTGTGGACCTTCTTCTACCAGCACAACCGAAAGCAACCAGCATAAAGTATGAACAATAGCAACCATCCAGTCAGGGAACATGAATGAGTAGTAGAAAGAAAATCCCAAACAAACAATTATAGCATACATCATTTTGAATTGCCCATGCAGAGAGTTAGTTCCTTTTGAAAGTCCCAAGCCAACAATAGTTTTGAATTTCATAAGCATCAACATATATATTAGGTAAAGTCTTTGATGCATTATTTGATTTGGGAAACATGGTCTATGACTTCTTGTTTTGGTTTCCTAGACACCAACTAGTTTTTGACGCTTTCACAGTATTAACTTTGTCTTGGACTAGCAGTATGAACCCTTGTATCCTTAACAGATATTAACAATCTATTGAAATATCTGTTGTATTAGGTGTTTTGCTTGAAGGAGTCTTTTATGTGAAATTAACATATACAAGGCAGATTTTTAGTGAGCATTGCTTGTGTTGGGAACATGTTACTTTTTGGACTTTGAGTGAGAAAATCTACTAGAGTTTGATGATTTACCCTCCTTGGAGGTTGGTCCACACTGGTGTATCCTGTTTTTGTATCATTAACATTTTTTTATTTTTAGGTATAGTGAAATGACTAAATTACCACAAACATCAGCAAGCCCTTTTGTTAACTTAAAATTTATTCACTAATTTTTGAATGTCATCATACATTCAACTTTTTTATTACTTAGGGCTTTTATTGTTTTTCCTAGGTTTATCTGCTTTCCTATACACTTTAATGCCTTGCACAAACGATTTGGAAAGAACCAGTTGATTTCAGCACTTAGTTGACACTTACAAGAGGCATATTCACTAGTCTTGGGTTCAATTATATTAGGTTTAGGCATAGACCAAGTGATTCTACACTAGTGCTTGGACTCACCAAGAGTCTAGTTAATGGTTATGGGTCAGAATCACTAGTGTCGTTGTTTGGGTCCATAGGTCTTGTGATTCATCAAGGTCAGGGGATCTGATTAGAGGAATGTTTAGTTCCTGAAAGAGGTGGGGGAAACTGCTTTAATTCTATCAGTTTTGGACAAACCTATTATAGAGCGGTTGCCTTCTTCATCTCCAGGAGTAAGGGTAAATACACTAAATTTTGAATCATCCCATCCTAACTCATTTTCCTATATATTTAGTCAAGCCCCAGCCAATTTTAGTCCTTTGGAGTCATTGAGCTATCACATAGTGTTACAGGATTTTTGGAAGACTTGTCCATTTGCATTGATGCTCTTCATTTTCTAGCTTAGCTTCGTAGTCCTGTTTTCAAACTCATCTAGCATTCTCTTTTTCAGAATCTTTTATAGTTCAGTTGTATTTTCTAATTCACTAGACAATACCCTAATCTTTTCTTCAAAGACCAATTGATTATTCTGAAGGACCTTTTTCTGTTTTTCCAAAGTTTTAAGGGAACTTTTATATGCTTGAACTTGTATAAAATATTCATTATATTGTTCATTTAAATCAGAAAACTGTTTTTGAAGTTCATCATATAATTTTTTTTAAGCAGTATCATTATAAACAACAAGTTGCATATTATATTTGTTATTAACATGCTTTTTCTCTAGTTTAGCATTTTAAATTCTCTAACTTCAGTTTCTGTCATATATGTTACCTATTGTCAAGGAGTAGAATTTGTGCAAGCCATGTCTTTCTTCAGAACACAAATGTAGAGATCTTGTTCTTCTTAATCAAAGCTTCTCAACGAGGCTCTGATACCAATTGTTAAAACCTATTCAAGAACGATCTTGAAAACCTTGATCAAAATACAAAGGAACTATGCTGGAAAATATCTTTATTATGTAAGAAGAACATTAGAATTGAAACCAAACGTTGTGCTCAAAGATATTTAATACGGTTACTCTGGAACGTACAGGGTTTACAACCTGAAGCTAACAAGAAGAGAGAAATGCGCTTATAGAGAATGTGTGTATGCAATTGATATTTTCTTACACCCTAGGATTCCTTTTATAGTGCAAGGGGGTCTAGGTGTTACATATAATAAAAACCTGTTAAATTTTTTACATCAATTAATAAATCATTTCCTAAATTAACTTGTAACCTCTCATATACTGAATGTCGGTTAATTTTTCATAAGATCCAGGGCTTTCCAAAAGACTAGAAGATCATAAATAATGTCATTTAATACTTTCTTTTAGACAGGACTTCCAATGACATGGAAGACTAAATCGACAGGAAGACTAAATCTTATACTAGTAGGAACTGTGTACTAACAGTAGGAACTAGGAATTCCTAATCCTAACATAAAGCTTTGTTTTGGTAACTCTTGATGGGGAAGGTGTTTGTAGGAGCTGGTATGTAGAGGAGATGCAGCAAGAGATCTTTGCTTTGATGCTTCAACAATTCAGGCTCAGACACTGACAGGTAACATCTTATTCAAAAGAATGTGTGAATCATATGACTAAACTAAAAATTATAGATGAACCAAAGAGAACAAACTTGTGATTGCTAGTTAAGAAATTCATGGCCTATAACAAGCTTTAAAAAAGGTAGAGGTCAATAGTTGCTTATCAGAAAAAAAATCAAATTTGGTATGAGGAAAGATTAGATTTATGAAAATAGATTTAGATGATAAAATGATGGCCTTACATATCTAAGAAACTATTAGCAGAAGCTGTAAAAGGAAAAGAGTGAATAAAAACCAAACTTGGAATTTTCAAAGTTTTTTTTAAATGCTTAGTAAACTGCTAGATAGTTCAATGAGTTCTGGGAAAATCTGGGCTTGGGATGTGAAATCGAAATACATGAAGGTATCTTAAATGTTATGAAAAGTGTCTTGAAGTGTATTTGACAGTTGGTATTAAGTGATGTAGAAGATACTTATGTGTATGATAGATTTGTTAAAGTTAAAGGAATGCATGCAGTCCCCCTTCCAATGACAGGAAACTACATGCCCCCTAAATCTGATTTTAGAATAGATGAGTCAAATTTTACATATGGTCCAAAACAGTCTAAAACTAGTGAATCTGATGCTAAGACTAGTGAATCTGATGCTAAGACTAGTGATTTTGACTATTGTAAAACCAATTCTCGTTGTAGAAGAAACATTGAAATCTGTGCTGAACCTGTTTGTAGTTGAATCCCAAAGTGTTAGTCAACAAGTATTGGTCTGATGCTCCTTTATTGAGGAGTATGAGTCAGACGGTGATGATGAATATGTGATTAAACCTTCAAAAGAACAGGAAAAACCTAGTTTTGCTTTTGTTAATACTGTTAAGCATGTAAAAACTCCTAGGGAAACTGTTAAAGAACAAAACACATGTAGTCCAAGTCCTAAAGTTAACAAGAGAGACTGGAATGGTTCAATGTCTAAAAGGCTGGGTTTGGGATATGGTTTCACTAAAAAGGCATGTTTTGTATGTGGTAGCTTTAGCCATCTTATTAGAGATTGTGACTTTCATGAGAAAAGAATGGCTAAACTGGTTAAATTAAACAAAAAGAAGGGTAAGGGTACTGGTCAAGGGGAGAATAGACATGTATGGAACAATATGCAAAGATTGAATCACCAAAACAAGTTTGTTCCAAAAGCAGTACTAACAAAAACTGGCATATTTTCAGTTAATACTGCTAGACAAAATCCTTTTAGTCAAGCAGCAGAAACTAGTACTGCTAGAAAAGTTAATACTGCTAGACAAAATCCTTTTAGTCAAGCAGCAAAAACTAGTATTGCTAGAAAGGTTAATACTGCTAGATCCATTGTGAATGAAATCAGACTAAGAAATAACTTTTATAAGTCTCATTTACCTATTAGAAGGCCATTTAATAAATCAACAGCACCAAAAGTAAAGTTTACAAATAATAAAGTAAATACTGTTGGGGACAAAACAATCAGTGCTATTAGGGAAACTGCTGTTGAGGCCTCAGCAAGTTATAATTGGAGACCCAAAAGACACTATTGGAACAAAGTCTCCAAAATACATAGGGATAATCGCTAATAAAAATGTTAATTTTAAGAATCCACTAGGCATACCCAAGTCAGCAATGGCTAGGGTCCCTAAGAGAAACTAATTCTCTTTTGTTTGATATGCAAGGTGATCTACAAGTTGCTTTAAAAGATACATGATTTTTTTTTTGGACAGTGGATGCTTAATCCCTAAAGCATGAATTGTGTGGAGGACAATATGCAACAAATGAAATTGATGGAATTTGTATAAAATTGTGTGACTTGGTGAGCAAAAAGAATAGAGAGAAATTGTGAGCTCAAAAACAGAAAGAGAGTTGTATGAAAAACAGAAAGAGTGAATGGTGCAGCAAAAAGAATTGAAGAGAATTAATGTTGTGAGCATAAAAACGAATGAGAGAAAGTGAGATTGGTGATGGAAAAGCTCTTTGAAGGAATTTCAAGTTAATACTAGTCTCTTCAAGTTAGTACTATTGGGCATTACTTAGTACTACTGGGTATTGCTTAGTACTGCTAACCATCTTTTAGTACTGCTGGGCTGAAAGTTAGTACTGCTAGGCTAATTTTAGTACTGCTAGAAGACCGTTAGTACTGTTTGACCCATAACTAAATTTCCTTCCCAATTTCTAGCTGTTGCTAAATTTCCATCAACTGCCATGCTTATAGGTTATAAGGTTTGACTAATTGAAGAATTCTTGATCTTTCTATAAACATAAAAGATTTCTCCAAGATAAGTACAAATCTTCTTCAGTCGGTGACACTTTAAACTCTTAAATACTCTCTCAAATATCAATTAACTCTACCAAACATCTGTACTCTCTCTCACAGAGCATATCATAACCTTAATCAACTTTTCTATCATCACAAAATGGCTACTTTGGAGTTTTGCGAATAAGCACGACATGGTGGCATACTTAGAGAAACCAGAGGGAAGTGCAGGGGTTTCATCAGATCATTGATTTCCTAACTGCTAGTCACATTCACTATGCCCTTACAAAGAATCCAACCATATATACTTCATTTATCAAACAATTTTGGAACAACAGCATAATGCTAGCACAACTGTAAATGGAGATGTAGAACTACTGCTTGCATTGATGGACAAGCTAAGACAATCACTAAGCATCTTTAAGTAGACATATGAAGTTGGAGGAACAATGAGGGGAATTACTTCTTTACCCAACACAAAAATATTTGAGCAACTTGCTCTCATAGGGTATGCAACTGATTCTGATAAGCTTACATTTCAAAAGGGTAATTTTTCACCACATTGGAGGTTTTTCATTCATACAATCCTCCACTGCTTAAGTCCTAAAAAGACTTATTGGGAGCAAGTTTTAGAGCACTTATAGCTACGGCTTATTATCTATCTGGAACAAAATACTTTTAAACTTCTCAAAATTCATCTTTGATGCAAATGGTAAAGAATTTAGATAACCTATAGTTTTTGATGTTATCCCAGATTTAATCCAAATTTGTTTAATCAGCAAAGGAGCCTTACTTCAACCCCACACAAGAACCTATCCCACTCCTGTACTTACACGGAAAGTTTTTAGTAACATGAAGCGAGTTACAAGGGGTTATTCTGGTGAAGACATTCCTTTATTTCCTTCCATGATCACTGCACCTAAAACATCTCCCTTAAGAATCACATCTTCACCATCCTTATCACCTCAACATATACCAGTCAGTGCTCCTTCAACTTCACCACCACCCATCACAGAAACTACACCTACTGCAGAGGAGCCTGCTCCAATGCCCCATGAATCACCTCTCCAAAGTGTTAAATAACTTGGACGTGATGAGGGTAGTCTATCACTTCATGAATTGACAGTTCTGTGTACCAATTTATCAAATAAAGTAACAAGCTTGAAGGCAGAGTTGGCACAAACCAAACAAACTTATGGTACTGCTCTTACAAAATTAATCAAAAAGGTGAAGAAGTTAGAGCAGACTGTGAAGACAAGCCCTTTAACTCATACCTTGCAGCTTTAGACTTTGTCGTGGAGGCTGTATATTTCTTGTCATTGCTTCCTCCTCTTAAATATTCCAAGTCATTGTTAAAGAAGAAGCCGACTGGGACAATTTGATGACCTTGAGACGTCATTTGCACAGGTTGAGGTTTGGTAAGATCGTAGGGACACCGATGACCCTTAGGGTTGTTCCAGTCAAGTTGTTTAGATAAAACACGATAGCATTCTTCCATAGTGTAGTCTAACTCAACATAATTTTTGCATGTTCCTTTCAGCAAGTTGTAAACCGGTCCTACAAGATGTTCTTTTGTAAGATTATCGATCTTGAGACGGTTCATTGCAAAGGTAGTGAAGTCAATCAGAGTGTGCATCAGTTCATCAAAGGTGAGAGGAGGTTTTGTAGCTTTGGCCATATCATTGAGCCAACTTTGTTCTGGCCCGTCATCAACTAATTTGCCTTCATTCCATTCAGGATCAGGAGAGGTGTCACTTTTGGACTTCTTGTACCAATCATATTTTGGAACATCCTCATCATTGGGTTATTCATCAATTTTCCCTAAGTCTTCTCCCTGATCCGTTGGCATATCAGTATTGTCAAACTCAGCATCATCATGTGTAGCATAATCAGAGTCTTGCACAAAGATTAGTTCTTAAACTTGATCTTTTGCAGACTTGCCAGATTTAGAAGACTTTGAAGAGGTGGCTAGAGATTTTCTTTTAGAAGAGTCCTTTATAGCAGACGTCTTCTTTGAGGTTTCAGTTCCTTTGCTTGTCCTTTGTCTTTTTAACCTTCGGTCTGATCCATCAGAAGGGCCTTCATCTATATCAGCGTCATCTAGTTTCCTTTTCTTCAATTCATCAGCAATACCTTTGTCCATAGCATCTTAATCCTTAAGGATTGATTCCATAAGAGCATGATATAGAGCTTTGTGCTTAGTACTTTTGTTGAATGACTTGGATTTAGTCATTGTGTTAAACAAGGTAGTTTTTTGATCAAATTCTTCAAGTGCAGCGGTATTAGATGAGGTGATTGTGAACTTAGGCACTTGATGTTTGCTAGCATGCTCCATCTTGATTTTTCGAATGTCTTTAGTACTTTTCTTAGTGCTTTGCTGAGGTAGATATTGCTGAGTGAGCCTCTCTACAATCTTTGTAGGAACTAAGAATTCCTTAATGATATCAACATCGTGTTTCTTTAGCACCTTATACAGAGCATCATCCAGACTTGTTCCAAGGTACTCTTTGATGGCATTTGGGACTTCAGATTTGATTTTTGAAAGGAGTGCTAAAGAGTGATCAACATTCTTGAGCTCTTTGACTTCTTTTTCCAAGTCTGATAGTCTAAGATGGATAGCATTAAGGGATTCATATTCTAGAATAGAATGAGTTAAGATTGTAGCTTCTGTGTTTGTTGGTGTTAGGATTGGTGTTGATTGATGAAGATTAGGAAATATAGATGAATGAAGTAAAGTAATGGTTGTTACTAGAGCAGTTGTAACTGTTTTAGTTAGATTGAAAATAGCGTGTTCAGGATTACAGAAACATGGATGGTGAGAAGTGGTGAAGTACGTGGAACTTCATGTTGAACATTAATGTCCATCATAGAAACCACTTTCGTTTCAGTAGACTAAAGATTCTTAAGGTTTAGGAATGCACTAGTATAGTTGGATGAAACAGAGTAACTTAAACTAAATGGAGGTACCTCAGTAGTAGCATTCTGTATGGCAGGAGTAGCAGTTGTTGTTGCTTGTACCATACACTGACCTTGAACATGTGCCATTTCTAGACCACTTTCTTCCTGTACGCCTGTGGTTTGTTCTTGTGTTTGTTCAACCTGTACATGTGCAACATCTGTCATATCTACATCCTCTTTATCTTCATCATCTTGCTTAACATCTGTCAATCTAACGTTGACATCACCATACAACTCTTTCTCAATCCTATCATACTATTTTTCATTAACATCATTGGATTCATTATTCGTTTCATCATCAGTTGGTACGTAGTTTGGAGGAGTATGTACAAACACATCTTCAGACTCTTTTTCATCATCATTTGTCTCTTAATTTTCAAAATCAGTTCTTTCATCATCAGCTTGTTGAGGTTTATCATCACTATCTTGAACAACTAAGATTTGAAAGTTATAAAGCTAAGAAGCCATGGTGGAGGGTAATGAAGGATCTTTAGGGTTAGTTTCATTACCACCACCAAATTGGTTCATCTGTTTCCATGTCTAACAGTACATCAAAGAAATGGCTAGGTCTAAGAGCTAAACGACTCCTGGGTAATAGGACTTCTCAATACTCGTTAATGGCTTATTGTTTGCCAAAAAACTATTTGGCTCTAACTCTCATGCTTTACAGTAAGGAGTTGGTAGTCCAAAGCAAAAAAGGGAATCTTGGTAAAGACATCTAAATCCGTTTGATTGTTGATAGTTTACTCAAAACTATATGGTTATCAATGCACAATGTTATTACAATGAAGCATTGGCTATTCAGAGCAACGGCTACTGAGTAAAGAAATATCCAAATTCCATTTATGGCTGGTAGTTTACCAAAAACTACAAGGCCAACTTAGTTGGGTATTGTTTGTATTGTGAGTTGCTGAGATGTTGTGGATGGATGGAACAAAGACTAGAATGCTAAAAGAATTTTAAGTTTTATGAAGTAACAAAAGAGTTCAAGTTCATCAAAGAGGCATAATTATAGAGTTACATGTAGTGTGTTTGGTTCCAATCCCTTGTGTTCAATAGAAGCTCAAATGAAGACAATCATGAAGATTAACTAGTGAACATCTTGTTTAGGAAAGGGATTGTTAGGATTTCAGAAGTTTTCTACAACTTAGTGCTGCTACCTATACAAGCTTATAATGCTTCGTTCTACTTAGTGCTGCTGTGTGAAGAAGGCAAAAGATTCAAGGACAAAAAATAGACTAAGTTGTTAGTACTTATTAGATCATAAAAAAAAAAAATTTTAGGTTAGTACATGTTAGTACTACCAGTTAGAGTTATTATTGTAGTGTAAGTTAGTATTGCTGAGAATATTAGATAGTAGTGCTTAAGTGAGTGATATGCATGAGAATATATTAGTGAATGATATGTGATCACTCTTAACGCGTTTTGTAAGTCCATTAGGGTTTCCTTGGTGTATAAAAGGATCCCTACGGCACTAGTTAGAGATACAAGTTTTACAAATATTCATAGTTAGTAATCTGTAACCTAGCAGATTAATAGTAATCAAAGTTCTGTTTTATTCATTGTTCTTCTTAACAGTATACGTTGTTTCCGCAAAACATATATTGTTCATAGTATTGTTTCTCTTATAATTAGTTTGGATCTATCCAGATTAGCTACCAGCCTTAACAGGCTAGAAAGATCTATTCATTGGGATCAACAGATCACTCAAACTACACTTGGGTTATGTTTGTAGAGTCTTGAAAACCTACATGATTGTTCTATTGTTTCAATTGTAACAAATCATTGTAGTGAATTTGATAAATTTCAATTTGGGAGCTTTTGTGAACAACACGGAATGTTTTATAACTTGTCAGGCTCGTTCACTTCTCAATCGAGTGAGATTGTTGAAAGAACACATCACAAGTTAAGAAAGATAAGTCGTGCTTTGTTAGACGAGCAATCCATTTCATAAAAATTTTGGTGTCATGCATTAGATACAACAACATACATATTTAATAGGGTTTATATTATAAAATTCAAAAATAAAACACCCTACGAAATCCTTAGAAATTGGAAGTCGTTATTAGAGTACTTTAGTGCCTTTGGTTGTAAAGTATTTATACTTGACACTAAAGTACATCTCACCAAGTTCGACCCAAAATCGTACGAAGGTGTGTTTTTAGGATACTTTCAAACTAGTAAAGCATACATAGTGCTTAACAAGGAAACAATGAGAATTGAGGAATCTCTCAATGTTACCTTTGAGGAGGGTTTTCCCGAACCTAGTCATATCCTTGAGTAGAAGATGATAGGATCATTGAAACCGTAGTTCAAAATCCGGTTAGGTCTCCGTCATTCGAAGCTAATGCCTTAGAGTCGGGTTATCCTAAGAGTCTAAAAGAAGCTAGATGTCAGCTAATAGAACAAGTAATTGGTGAGTTGAATGAGAGAACACTTAGGTCTAAGACTAAACAAGCTTAGGATTTTCGCATGACATTTTTTAAAGACCAAATTGCACGAGTCTAATTAAGGTTGTTCATGGTTGACATGCACCATACGATATTTATTTGAGAGTGTGAGGGGTCAAAAGTAAGAATAGAAATCTAGAGGTCGTTTGCATACCCTATTAGAGATATTTGTGCTCTTAGAGCTTATGTGCTTATATGTTATGTGTTATGTGCTAGGACTTATGTGAAAGGCATGGAAGTTAAGCAACATTGTTGTTTTAACGAGATGAAGGATAGACGTCATTACATTATTTAAACTATGGATGACATATCTCGGATTTTTGCATGTCAAACTTATGTGCTATGAACAAGAAATTTGATCTATCTTGTCAATATTGTAATAATCATCGCCTCACATATTTAAAT
>BQNB010014852.1:0-26524 GCA_026074375.1 Tanacetum coccineum | reverse complement strand
CTCGTATCATTGTTGAATGACATTTCTAAGGCCGTAAAAGTTATCGATTTTCAGAAGACATGTCATGAAAAATCTATTTTTGTATTTTTCTAATTTTTTTAATTTTCTATTTTCTTTTCTGGTTTTTTATTTTTATATTTTCTTTTTGAAAAATGTATATAAAATGAAAAATCTTTTTAGGTTTTTATATTTTCTTATATACATATGATACACAGGATATACCACTAGTTTCCACCATTACTCGTCCTCTTCCTCTGCCAGACTATTTAGCGTTTCAGGAGACATGCTTTTCATACCAAGCTTTTCGATCAAGAATTTGAATCTTTCTCGCGGTAAAGGTTTGGTGAAAATATCTGCCAGTTGATATTCCGTCCGGATAAAGTATAGTTCCACTATTCTATTCTCCACTTGCTCCTTTATGAAGTGGTATCGTAAATCAATATGCTTGGCTCAATAGCGTTGAACGTTGTTGCAGCATAGAGCAATAGCACTTTTGTTGTCTCAGTACAGAGGAATCTTATTAAATTGAAACCCATAGTCTGTTAGCTATGATCGCATCCATAGGATTTGAGCACAACATCTAGATAAGGAAATATATTCATCCTTTGTACTCAAGATCGCAGTGCTCTTTTGCTTCTTGGATGACCAGCTAACAAGTTTATCACCTAAGAATTGAGCGCTTCCTGATATACTACGTCTAGTGTCCTGACACCCTACGTGATCTGCATCTGAATATGCTGTTAGTGACATACCGGTATCCTTCGAGTACTAGAGACCCTTGTGAATGGTTCCCTTTAGGTATCGAAAGATCTGCTTAACCGCATGTAAGTGCTTTTCGGTAGGCTTTGCCTAATACTAGGCAGATAAGCAGACTACACAAATAAGGTCGGGTCTACTGGATGTCAGATACATGAGGGATCCAATCATGCCATGGTAATGTATAGCATCAACTGGTGTCCCCTGTAGATCTGCATCCAGTTTATTCTTTTTCACTATAGGTGTGTCTACATAATTACTAGATAGCATACCATATTTTTTAATAATTTTAGAAGCATATTTTGATTGGTTTATGAAGATGCCTCTAGGACTTTAAGAAATTTGTAATCTTAAAAAGAATGACATTTTCCCAATCATTAACATCTTGAACTTAGTGGTCATAAGATTAGCAAACCCATCACACATAGCAGTGTTGGTTAATGCGAATATTATATCATCGACATAAATTTGTACCAATAATAAGTCGTTTCCTGCTTTCCTTATGAAGAGTGTTGGATCGACTGCAGCTTTAGAGAAATGTTGTAATATGAGGAAACTTGACAGCATGTCGTACCATGCATGTGGTGCTTGTTTGAGACTGTAAAGGCCCTTTTTGAGCTTGTACACATGTGATGGGTTGTCCTGATCAACAAATCCTTTTGGTTGGGAAACGTAGACCTCTTCCTTGAGCTCACCATTTAAGAAAGCCATTTTGACGTCCATCTGGTAGATTGTCATATTCTTGTTGGCGGCATTTGCTACGAAGATACGAAAGGCCTTTATTCTTGCAATTGGTGCAAATGATTCATCAAAGTCAATTCCCTCCTCTTGCCTGAATCCTTGAGAAACCAATCTAGCCTTGTTCTTGAGTACCCTGCCAAATTCATCTGTCTTGACCTTGAAGATCCACTTCAGTTTGATCAACATTACTTTATCTGGACAAGACACTAATTCTCAAACTTGTAGTCTTTTAAATTTATGAATTTCTTCTTGCATCACCTCAATTCATGAGGATTCGAGTATAGCTTCTTTGAAGTTCTTTGGTTCTACAAAAGTTAGGAAGGCATCAAACTAACACCATATGGCATCAGTTTTGAGTTGCTTTCTAGTAGAGATTGGTCGAGACGGGTTACCAATCATGTTTTCTAATGGATGATCCTTAGTCCATTTACTAATCAGTTCTAATAGAGAGTGAGAGGAATGCACATTTGACAATAATTCTTGTGAAGTAGAAACATTATGAAGAGGTTCATGACATGGATTGTTAAAGTGTGCATTTGGTATCGGTTCTTCAACACCTCGTGAGATGATTAAGGATTGTTCTTGTTGGTTAGTTGATGAACTACTTCTTGAAGGTGCCTCTTGATCAATGGTTGTTGATGAAGGTAAACCGGCTATATCGACAGCTCTTGGTGTAGCAGCTACTTGAACTGAAGAAATAGCACTTGTGGTGGATTGAAGTATTCATCGAACATAGGTTGGAACAAATGATCCTAATCATTTTTGTTTGGTTGGTTAAAAGGTTGTTGAGGAACAGGGTTTGGTATAAGTCATGAACTGGATGTTGCAGGAGTCATTAATTGAAGCCTAGGTCCTGAACTGACATGTTTAGAAGCCATCGCTATTAGCTCATCGAACGTTACATGAATGGTTTCCATGATTTTATGGGTTCTCCTATTGTAGATTCTGAAAACTTTCTTTGCGAGCATGTAGCCAACAAAAATACCAATATCGGCCTTTGAGTTTAGTTTACCCAAGTCCTCACTGTCATTGGTCGGATAACAAAGTGAACCAAAGACATGAAGAAACGATAAATCTGGCTTCTTGTCGTGCATCAACTCATATGAAGTTTTGTTGTAACGGAGACGAATTAGGGAACGATTTTAGGTATAACAAGCTGTATTGATTGCTTCGGCCCACAAAAATAATAGAGCTTTTGCAAATATCAACATTGTACGAGCAGCTTCTACTAGAGTCCGGTTTCGTCTTTCGACAACGCCGTTCTATTGAGGAGTGCGAGCAACAGATGTTTGATGCGTGATACCGACATTTTCATAAAATTCACGAAGTGTCTGATTGACGAATTCAGTTCCATTATCTGTTCTTACATTACGGACTGTGGCATTCAAACAAACTTGAATATTTTTGATGCATTTGATGATAGCGTCAGGAGCTTCATTCTTTGATCTCAGAAATTTAACCCAAGTAAATCATGAGTAATCATCAACAATCACCAAGATATACTTTTTCCCATTAATTCTCTCCACACGCATCGGGCCACAGAGATCCATATGCAGAAGATAGAGTTTCTCTTGGTTAGTGTCTTTAGCCTTGGGTTGATGAGAGGATTTATTGCTTTTTCCTAATGCACATGCTGAACACAGATGACCTTTCTTAAATTTAAGCTTTGGATGCCTCGTGCAAGACCGTCTTTGGCTAGCTTCTTTAGAGTACCAAAGTTGAGATGAGATAACCGACGGTGCCATAACCAGCTCTTAGTCTTTGAAGCTTTTGATAGTAAATAGATCGGATAAGTCTTTAGCATGTCATCAAGAGAAATTATGTACAAGTTTGTGTCTCTAGAGCCTAAAAGTAGATCAACATCGTCTAAATTCCGAATAAAGCAAGTGCATTTCCAAAAGCAACTTCAAGATCCGAGTCATAGAATTGTCCAACAGAAAACAAGTTATGTTCGAGACCCTTTACATAATATACCCTTGAGATGGTTATATTCCCTAGCTGATAATCACCATAACCAATAATCTTTGCAATCTGGTCGCATCCAAATCTAACAGTTCCCATAAATTTACTAACGGAGTTCATGAGCTAAGAGCGGTTTCCTGTCATATGTTGTGAGCATCCAGAGTCCAGATGCTAGAGAACAATGTGGACAACCTGTCATTGACAAGAAAAGAAGAAGATGGAACATCTGTAGCATTGGATCCCCAAGAATGATTGGGTTTCGAGTTGTTAGCAATCTTAGATTTTACAATCTTAGCTTTTTTACTCGAACCTACAGATTTTACTTGTTTGGGTCTCCTGCTATAGACTTTTATCTCTGGTTTTTGTGTTTCTACTGAATGAGAAGTGGTTTCCTTAGGAGGCACTAAGTTAGCTAAAGTGAACCTAGTTAAAGGGCACGAGTTACTAACTAAAGTGAAAAGTTTTCCTGTTGGTTTCCACTTATATCCTACTTCAGTGAACACTTTACCCGTAGGTTTCCAAATATTATATTGTTGGCTTTGCTTAGCCGACTTAGATTTAGAGCACACATTCACACCATTCACAAAATCAAGGAAACACACATCATGATTTGCATCAAAGATACATTGTTTACATTTAACACAAATTAACTCAGAATTCGCATTTAACATAGTATGCTTAACATTTGCATCACAAATAGGGTCTTTAACACGATTCTTTTTATTAGAACTTAAATTAGATTTCCTAAGTTGGACTTCTACTTTATTCTGCATGGTGCTACTTGGTGTTTGCAAGATCCTATCATTCTTTTTATTGCCTGTAGGTTGTGGTCTGCTATCACTAGTAGAACTCTTCAATCATGTAGAAGGCAACACAAGTGTGTTAGAATCTAGTGTTTTAGATGACTCTTATGATTTATGAATGTTGCTTGAGAATGTGAGAGGTTCAAAAAACCTAACTTTCTTGACTTTGTTCATTGGTGTGACAGCAACCAATTTCTCACTAGGTTTATTCGCATAAGGGCATGTGTCTTGAACATAAACAAGTAACTCCTGAATTCTTTTGGCATGCTTACAGGCAAAGTCTAACGCAATATCTAAAGGTCGTTTTGCTTTAGCTTGTGCGACTATTCCCCGAAGAATATCTATTTGTTCTTGGGTGTACTTAAGATAGTCTATGTGAGCGTCCTTATTTTTCAATAAGCTAGGAGCTAAAGGATCTAAATCAAGTTTGACCATTCCTGGAGCAATAGTTGTGGCATTAGTTATTGACAACTCAAGTCGAACAACTGAGTCAAACAACTCAAGTCAAACAACTAAGTCAAACAACTCGAAGTTAAACAACTGAGTAGAACAACTCAAGTCGAACAACTTGTTTTGTATTGAAACCGAACAACTTGTCTTATGAGGAAATCGAATAACTTAAATCTCAGTTGAAACCGAACAACTCGATTTAGTTGAACCAGAACAAACCTAACTGAAGTGAAACCGAACAAACTGAGCCACATTTGAAGAACCGAACAATTAATTAAGTGAAACCAACAACTCGACCACAATAGAAACCGAACAACTAACTACAGTTAGAACCGTACAACCCGTGAACTCTAATTGGAACCGAACAACTCTTTTAAGGTGAAAACCCGAACATCTCATTTTTTCAAAATTATACGGTTTTTATTTCGTTGACTTGTAAAATCCCGTGAAACATTTTAATTATATTTCCCCCAGTTTTGTCAAGAATTGTAAAATCCCGTGTAGTTTCATAAATTAAAACACTTAAAAGACAACTTAATTAAACATAATTACTTTCTACCACCGTCCGATCAACCAAGTAATCATTTAATATATACATTTCTCAATGACGACTCTTGCTGACAAAGCTATCCTTTCGGGTGCTGACACTCGTCCACCCATGTTGGAAAAGGATATGTACGATTCTTGGAAAAGAAAAATGGAACTATACATGATAAATAGACAAAATGGACGAATGATCCTTGAATCCGTTGAAAGTGGTCCACTCATTTGGCCTTTAATTGTAGAAAATGGAATTACAAGGGCAAAGAAATATTCTGAGTTATCTACTACAGAAGCACTTCAAGCTGATTGTGATATCAAGGCAACTAATATCATTCTCCAAGGACTACCACCTGAAGTCTATGAATTGGTTAGAAATCATAAAGTCACCAAGGAACTTTGGGAAATAATTCAACTTCTCATGCAAGGAACTTCATTGACGAAACAGGAAAGGGAGTGTAAGCTTTATGATGAATTCGATAAGTTTGCTTATAAGAAGGGGGAATCACTTTGTGAATTCTACTTGAGATTTTCGCTGCTACTCAATGACATGAACATCTACAATATGAAATTGGAACAATCTCAAGTGAACACAAAGTTTTTGAATACCCTTCCTCCTGAATGGAGCAAATTTATGACAGATGTCAAATTGGTTCTAGATTTGCACACAACTAACATTGATCAGCTTGATGCTTATTTGGGACAACATGAATTTCATGCAAATGAGGTTCGTTTAATGCATAAACGCAATTCAGATCCGCTTGCTTTGGTTGCAACTCATCAGATGACCCAGTCTCCTTATCAAACTCATCAAAATTCACACCAAAACACTCAATTTCAACCACAAGTTTCATCATATCAGTCTCCACAGTATGGTTCACCTTATCAGTCTTAACAATACTTAACTCATCAATTATCAACACCTCTTTCAATCACTTATCCATCCAAAGATTATCAGTCATCAATTCACCACAACATTTATTCTCCATCATCATCTATACCTCAATTGGAATATCCTCCTTCAGTTGATCAACAATCTGAATTTTCCCAACAAGAATCAGGTTTAATTGTTCCAGTGTTCCAGAAAGGTAATGATCCCATTGATGCTATCAATCACATGATGTCGTTTTTGACTGTTGTCGTCATTTCCCGTTATCCTACTACCAATAACCAGCTGAGAAACTCGTCAAACCCTAGGCAACAAGCTACCATTAATAATGGAAGAGTAACATTACAACCAATTCAGGGGAGACAAACTTCTGTAGCTGCGGGTACATCAAGGACTTATACTCCGGGAGCAAGTGGAAACAATTCTGGAAAATAAAGAACAGTTATTTGCTACAACTTCAAAGGGGAAGGCCACATGTACAAATAGTGCACCAAACCAAAGAGGAAAAGGGATGATTCATGGTTTAAGGATAAAGTGTTGTTGGTTTAAGCTCAAGCAAGTGGTCAAATTTTACATGAGGAGGAACTCGCATTTTTGGCAGATCTAAGAATTCCAGAAGGTCAAGCCACACAGACTGTCATAACTCACAATGCTGCTTATCAAGCTGATGATTTGGATGCATATGACTCTGATTGTGATGAACTTAACACTGCCAAAGTTTCTCTCATGGCTAATTTATCTCACTATGGTTCAGACGCTCTTTTTGAGGTACACAATCATGATAATGTGAATGATGATATGACTAACCAAGTTGTGCAGGCTATGCCATCTTCTAAACAGTCAAATGTTGTAAACCATTCAGAGACTGAAATAACCAGTGATAGCAATATTATTCCTTATTCTCAGTATCTGATTGAATCACAACAGGTAGCTGTTTAAAATTCTAACTCTTCTGCACAACAAGATGATTTGATATTATCTGTGATTGAACAACTAAAAACCCAAGTAGTTCATTGTACCAAGACGAATCTGGAAAATAAAAGTGTCAATGATACTTTAACTGCTGAGCTTGAAAGATATAAGGAACAAGTCAAAGTGTTGAAAGAAGGACAAAACGTTGATTTAAGGAGTCATGATAACGTTTCAGATTCATGTGCACAGTCTGTAGAGATTGATCATCTTAAACGAACTCTTTCAGAACATTTAAAAGAAAAGGAATCTTTATTGCAAACGGTTACAATTCTTAAAAATGATTTTAAGAAAGAAGAATCTAGAAACCTTGATAGGGAAATAGCCTTAGAAAAGCAGATCAAACACCTAGATAATATCATTTTTAAAAGAGATCAATCTACACAAAACTGTTCACATGTTGACGAAACCTCAGTTTTTCTATGATAATACCACTAAACAAGCTCTAGGTTTTCAAAATCCTTTCTATCTGAAGAAAGCTCAGCAGTTGGAACCTATGCTATATGTTGGTGATATAATTTAGAAAACCAGTCCTATTGTGATCCCTGACTCAGAAGAGACCTTAACACTTGCTGAAGAGAGTCGTTCAAAAATGCTTTTAAAACATAAGGATAATATGATGCAAGAAAAGATAAAACAAATTGATACCACACCAATCGATTATGCTGCTCTTAATAAACTTTATAAAGATTTTGAAACACGGTTTGTTCCACAAACTGAATTATCTGCTGAACAAGCCTTTTGGTCGCATAACTCTGTGAGTTCCTCAGAACCCGATCTTTCTGATAGACCCACCAATGTTGAGGTTCCTAAAGAACTTCCAAAAGTCAGCATGGTTAATACGAGTTTGAAGAAACTTAAATACCATCTTGCTAACTTTGATGTGGTAGTCAAAGAAAGAACCACGCCCACAGCTATCACTGAGGGCACGTGGGGTTTCGAACATACAAAAGCTTGTTTTAGGGATGAAATAATTCCATTTGTAAAAGCTCTGAAGGACTTATTTAGTACATTCAACCAACAATTGGTTGATGAACTTGCTGAAGTCCAAAATGTCTTCTATCAAATGGAACAGGCTGTGGAACAACATCGTGTAGAGTCAAAAACATTTGAAGTTAAAATGAATCAAGCTTTGAACGAAAATGAACGACTCTTGGAACAAGTGATGAGCAAAGATATTGTGAACTTGATTGTAAATTCCTCTATGGATTTTGCCTCTGTGAATGTGCATGAATGTGAAAAGTGTCTCAAACTTGAGACTGAGCTTCAAAAGGATTTTGTTGAAAAAGAGATTTACGATAAACTGTTCAAAAGGTTTACCACTCTTGAAAAACATTGCATTTCGTTAGAAGTTGATACTCAACTTAATCAGGAAATTTTTCAAAGGGACAATTCTATTTCAAATCAAAGTGCTCCAAGTTTTGATCAATTGTTTGAATTAAATGAATTGAAAGCTCAGTCCCAAGAGAAAGACATGGTCATAAAGAAGTTGAAAGAGAGAATTAAATCTCTCAGTGGAAATATGGATAAGGATAAGATCAAACAGGACTTAGAAGAGATTGAAACCATAAATATTGAATTGGATCATAGGGTGACAAAGCTTATTGCTGAGAATGAGCATTTGAAACAGACCTATAAGCAACTTTATGACTCGATTAAACCAGCACGTGTTCGATCAAAAGAACAATGTGCTGACTTAACTAATCAAGTCAATCTAAAGTCTGTGGAAATTTCTGATTTAAATGCTTGTCTTCAGGAAAAAGTTTTGGTAATTACAACTCTCAAGGATGAATTGAGGAAACTCAAAGGAAAAGATTTAGCTAATAATGAAGTTACACATCATCCTAGTGATCCAGAGATTAATACGGAACCAATAACCCCTAAATTGTTGAACAAAAGGTCAGCTCACTCTGCCTATATTAAGCACACTCAGGAAGAAGCTGCAGTTCTTAGGGATCTAGTCGATCATATTAAAGCAAACTATCCCCTAGATCCAACCTTAGAATCTGCCTGTAAGTATACTAAACTAATTCAGGAGTTGCTTTCAAAAATCAGTAAAACCTGCCCTAGTATCAACAATTCCGGAGAACAATTAGTGGCTGTGACCCCAATGAATAAAGTCAAAAGAGTTAGATTCACTGAGCCCGTCACATCCTCAAGAAACACAATCACAAAAAAGGCCTCTACATCAAACCTAGCTTCTAACAAACCTATGTTGTCTTCTACAGGAGTAAAACCATCTACTAGTGCTAGCGGATCACAGCCTTCAGGCAATACAAAGAAAGATAAGATTCTGCAAACACAAAGTAGTACTCAGATGAATAAAGTAGAAGCCCACCCTAGGAAAGTTAAATCTAGTTTGAAAAATAAAGATCATGTTGTTGCACCTAAAGGAACTGCTCATGTGCAGCATTCCAAGCTTAATGCTAATTCTGAACTTAAATGTGTTAAGTGTAATGGTTGCATGCTTTCTGATAATCATGATTTGTGTGTTCTTGATTATATCAATAATGTGAATGCTCGTGCAAAATCTAAATCTGCTAAGAAACAAACAAAGAGAAAAGTTTGGAAACCAACAGGAAAGATGTTTACAACTATTGGATATATTTGGAGACCTACTGGTCGGACCTTCACTATCGTAGGAAATGCGTGCCCTTTAACTAGGATTACCACTACTACTGAAGCGCCCCTTAGGAAACCAGTTGTTCTAGATAATGAAACATCTAAACCTGCTGTAACATTGGTCTATTCACGGAAACCTAGGAACTCTAAAACTAATGTTCCTGTTAGCAAATCTAAGGTTCTTCAATCTGTATCTGCTAACAAAAAGGAACCCAGTAAATCTTGGGGATCCATAATTTCTGATGTTCCATCTTCCTCTCTTAATGAATGCAGGTCGTCCAAATTGTCCTCTGGTATTTGGACTCCGGCTGCTCCAAGCATATGACCGGAGATCGCTCTCAGCTCACCAATTTCGTCAACAAATTTTTGGGTACAGTCAAATTCGGAAATGATCATGTGGCAAAGATTTTGGGATATGGTGATTATCAGATTGGGAATGTTACGATATCAAGGGTTTACTATGTGGAAGGACTTGGACACAACTTATTCTCCGTTGGGCAGTTTTGTGATTCGAACCTTGAGGTTGCTTTTCGTCAACACACCTGCTTCATTCGTAATTTAGAAGGTGTTGATTTATTGACTGGATCTCGAGGCAACAATCTGTATACTCTGTCTCTTGGAGACATGATGGCGTCCTCTCCCATATGTCTCTTGTCAAAGGCCTTAAAGACTAAGTCCTGGCTATGGAACCGACGTTTATCTCATCAAAACTTTGGTGCAATCAACCATTTAGCTAGACATGGTCTTGTTCGAGGTCTCCCTAAGCTTAAATTTGAAAAGGACCATCTGTGTTCTGCATGCGCAATGGGTAAGAGCAAGAAGAAACCCCACAAACCTAAATCTAACTTTATCTGTTACACATGGATCTTTGTGGACCAATGCGTGTCGCAAGTGTTAATGGAAAGAAGTACATCCTTGTCATTGTCGATGATTACTCACGATTCACATGGGTTAAGTTCTTAAGGTCAAAAGATGAAGCTCCAGATTTCATAATCAAGTTTTTAAGATAATCCAACTACGGCTGAAAGTACCTATTCGACGCATCAAAACAGATAATGGAACTAAATTTGTTAATCAAACGTTACGTGAATATTATGAGAAGGTTAGTATCTCTCATGAAACATCTGTAGCTCGCTCTCCACAGCAAAATGGTGTCATTGAAAGACAGAATCGTACGCTAATTGAAGCTGCTCGCACAATGTTGATTTATGCAAAAGCTTCGTTATTTCTATGGGCTGAAGCAGTGGCTACCGCATGTTACACCCAAAATTGTTCCATCATACGCCTTCATCATGGCAAAACACCATATGAGCTTTTACATGACAAACTTCCCGACTTATCTTTCTTCCATGTATTTGGTGCACTCTGCTATCTAACGAATGATAGTGAGAATTTGGGCAAGTTACAACCAAAGGCTGATATTGGTATTTTCATTGGTTATGCACCCACGAAGAAAGCATTTCGAATTTACAACCGACGTACCAGACGAATCATTGAGACAATTCATGTAGATTTTGATGAGCTGACTGCGATGGCTTCTGAACACAGCAGTTCAGGACCCGCACTTCATGAAATGACTCCTGCAACAATCAGTTCAGGACTCGTGCCAAACCCTCCTCCTTCAACACCGTTTGTACCACCTTCGAGAACTGACTGATATGTTTGTTTCAAAACCGTTGTTCGTATGAATTACTCAATCCCACCTAGTGTGATCACCCAGCCCCCTGAATGCGTTGCTCAATTGTTGAAAGCAGCAGCTCCAGTACCGCTGTATCAACCGGTCACCTTCCTCAAATACAGTGACCAGTTGCATAATCTACAAGGTAACTCTCAAACAACACCCGATTCCCAACCCTCCTGTCATTCTAACGATGTTGAAGAATGTGGGAATTAAGTCTTCATACTTGGATACTGCAAAGACAAAGGTTTGTACTGCCAAGCATAATTTACGTGTTCAGTTCTATAACTAACATTTATTAACTGAGTATAATATTGCCAATACTAATCGTTAGTACTGCTAGTGTATATCATTAGTACTCGCTAGAGCAAACGTTATAATGCTTAGTACTAAATTAATACTGTGAAAGACTAAAAGTTTAATGCTGATTGTGAAGTATACATGGAAAGTTATGTTGATTGAGAAGTTTAAATCTTGAATTTAATGCTGTGTTTGAGAAGTTTATATGCTGATTGTGAAGATTACATGGAAAGTTAATGCTGATTGAAGTCAATTTCTAAAGATATTAATGCTGATTGGGAAACAAGATAGGCTAAAGAAGGAAACAAGATCAACATTATTGATGGAGTGATGATATGCTTTAAATAGAAAATTTAGTTTCTTTATACAGTTTCCTTGTAATTAATGTGCAATTAATTATATTAATTATGTTTCCTTGTAAGTCTTATGATCTCTCTATATAAAGAGATAATAGACACATAGTTTTGGAATCCAGAAAAAGTGTGTGTAGAGATATAGCTTCAAGATTGTAAACCATAGTACTAGCCAGAGTACTCGTATTATTCATCATAATAATATTGAAGATTTTTGGTTACATTTGTGTTCATTCATTCTTACTGTTTCATTGATAATACTTCTAGAGTATTAAGGTGTAGATTCCGCATACACTTTAATATACATCCAAAGTTTCTACAACAAGTTATTTTGGATTTATCCAAGGTAACATATTCTTTATACAAGCTAAAGAATCGATCAAGGATTGGGATCAACAAGTGGTATCAGAGCTTTGCTTTGAAAAACTTTGATCTAGAAGAAACTATCAACAAGAATCCTTTACTCACAAGAAAAAGATGGCTCCTATGGCTCTTTCAGACTCTGAGGTAAAAACTTGCTCTAAAATATGTCTAAAAAACTATGAAACTCTTAAGAAACAGTGTGATGATTTGCTTGTTAAGCTTAATGAATCTGAATTTAAAGCAACTACTTATAAAAGAGGTTTAGCAACTCTAGAAGATCAAATTATCACATATAAAAAGAATGAGGTTCTTTTTAGTGAAGAAGTTGCAGTTCTTAAAAGAGAAGTAGGTTGTAAAAACTATGAAATAAATGTGCTTAAAAGTGAGCTTGAAAAAGTTAAGCAAGAAAAAGATGGCATTGATTTTAAAATTGAGAAATTTGATAAGGCCTCAAAAGACTTAGATCAGTTGTTAGGAAGTCAGATAACTGACAAAAGTAAAAAAGGGTTTGGGGTATAGTGCAGTTCCTCCACCTTATCCTTTAATCTATAATAGACCTAATAAGCTTGATCTGTCTTATTCTGGTCTTGATGAGTTCAAAGAGCCTGAGTTCAAAGGTTATGGTCCTGAGAATAGTAAGCAAGAGTCTAATGTTGTTTGTGATAAAGAATCAGATAATTCTAAGGAAAATTCTGATGAGTCTTTGGTAGAAGAACAAGTATCACAAGACAAAAGTAGCTTTGTTGAATCTTCACTTAATGTTGATAAAGAAACTATTTTTATTGTTAATAAAAAGGTAGAGTTTACAAAACCTAAAAAGCATGAAAAACCAGTTAAAAAGTCAGTTAGGTATGCAGAAATGTATAGATCACAATCTCATAGGGGGAATAAGAGGAATTAGAATGGACAAAAGTCCAAACAACTAGGAAATAATTTTGTGATGCACAATAAAGACTGCTATGTATGTGGAAGCTTTGATCACCACCAGTATACATGTAAACAAAAGAGACAGCTAAATGGTCAAAGGGAGGAAAAACCAATATGGAACAATGCAAGAAGGGTGAACCGTCAAAATTCTCCAAGAATTACTCAACCCAATCCAAAAAGATACATGGTTCTAAGAAAAATCTTAACTAGGTCTGGCCCAATTTCACTTAATACTGCTAGACAAAGTTATCTTAATGCTGTTTGTTGCTGTTGCTCAAGACAAGTTAATACTGCTAGACCAAAGGCGGTGGTTAATGCTGTTAGGATGAATTGGGTTAATGCTGTTAAAGCATCAGCATGTTGGGTTTGGAGACCTGTCAAACCTAATAGTGCGTCAATCACTTTGAAGAGATATGATTATGTTAATGCTAAAGGAAGATCCAGGTCTGTAATGGCTTGGGTTCCCAAGAAGGTCTGATTTTCTTATTTGCACGGTAACCTAGAAACAGATTTGAAAGATTCAGTAAGGTTAAATAGCCCTAAAGACAAAAAGGTAACAAGAGCAAGAAAGACTTAGTTATAAAGCAGTTGTGAAAATGCATGATCAATTTGATGATGAAAAGAGAGCAGGAGCAGAGTTGACTCAACAAAATGACAAGTCACAGTACAAGAAGTAAAGAAGTGTTTGATTACATCCTCTAAGTCGAGATAAAAGCTTTTATCCAGAAACTTGAAGATTCAGAAGATGAACATCAAGTTTAGGAGAGGATTGTTGGGATCAAGAAGCCTTTAATGAAGAAACTTAATGATTAACAAGATGAATATCAAGTTTAGGGGAGGATTGTTGGGAATTAAAGTCTTCATACTTAATACTGCCAAGACAGAGTTTGTAATGCCAAGCATAATTTAGTACTCAGTTTATAACTAACAATATTAACTGAGTTAATACTGCCAGTGCTAATCAGTTAGTACTGCTAGTGTATACTTAGTACTGCTAGAGCAAAGTTAGTACTGCCAGTACTAACTTAATACTACTGAAAGACTGAAGTTAATTCTGATTGTGAAGATTACATGAAAAGTTAATGTTGATTGAGAAGATTACAGCTGAAGTTAATGCTGATTGAGAAGTTTATATGCTGATTGTGAAGATTACATGGAAAGTTAATGCTGATTGAAGTCAATGTCTGAAGATATTAATGCTGATTGGGAAACAAGATATGCTAAAGAAGGAAACGAGATCAACATTATTGATGGAGTGATGTGTATGCTTTAAGAGAAAATTTAGTTTCCTTATACAGTTTCCTTGTAATTAATGTGTAATTAATTGTATTAATTATGTTTCCTTGTAAGTCTTATGATCTCTATATATAAAGAGATAATAGACACATAGTTTTGGAATCCAGAAAAAGTGTGTGTAGAGATATAGCTTCAAGATTGTAAACCCTAGTACTAGCCAGAGTACTCATATTATTCATCATAATAATATTGAAGCTTTTTGGTTACATTTGAGTTCATTCATTCTTACTGTTTCATTGATAATACTTCTAAAGTAATAAGGTGTAGATTCCGCATACACTTTAATATACATACAAAGTTTCTACAACAAGTTATTTTGGATTTATCCAAGGTAACATATTCTTTATACAAGCTAAAGAATCGATCAAGGATTGGGATCAAAAAGTGGTATCAGATCTTTCACTTGTACCCTTGTTCAAAATACAAAGATTTCTAGCCCATACAATTATACAAAATGTAATGCGACAAAATCTTTAATGCATGATATCCAAATCAAAACCACTAATGTATCTCTTGCACCTCGTGCTTACTGATCCCATGAATAACCATTGCTTTTTATAAATCGTTTCTACAATAATGTTGGTGAATTCATAAGTACTTGATAATTAGTAAATTGTTTATGGACCACAAATTTCCTAGGTGTATGATATTGCAAACAGATGCAGACATCAATAAAATGTTAATTACGTTGCCCTAAAAAGGCTTATGACACTGAAGATCTGAAACTAAATGAATACCATATAAATGGCCTACATTGCCCGTGATGACGTTCTAACCCGCAACATCCTATGTTCGATATGGTATACGTTCGTTTGCCCAGTGATAGCTAATCACCCGAACGGGCGACTGTCAATCCTAATAGATCTATTCATAAACATTCGCGCTCATATCCGTAGTAACTGACAGTTCATGATAATGGGCTTAACTGGGGTTATCGCTACTTAGGCAAACAGTAATCATAATTGGTAACTTTACACTTGTGTACAGTTTATAATCACATTGCATGTTTCTCACCCCAAAAACTTATAAACAAAAGCATGTAAACGTGGGAGGCTGCCTGGGGCTATGAACCTTCACATAGATCGTGAGCGAATAACAAGAATATAAACAGTTAATGCGGTCACGTAAATCTGTTAGATGCAACCTATTTAAAAATATGGTCGTATAAGTACTAATGCACATTGGGTAATTACTACCATGCATAATTCTATATAGCTAATCACCATCTAATTGTTTTGTGAAAAAGTGTGTTTATTAAGTTATAACGTTTTATATTTACCGTTGTAGTAAAAAATGGCGAAACTTTTGCCGTTTGAAGCCTTGATTTTGACATTCGTAGGCCCCACGCTTTCTTTTGGACGAGTTATCTTAATTTGACATTTTCTATTTTTGATCTCTGATGATCTGTAACTTTTTACTGTTCACACAAGTTATTAAAAGTTTTATTTTTTTATAGTTTTAGTTATCGTAAAACCCCGTTAAACGTGTATTTTATTCGTTTATAGACTCTGTTTTTTTTAGCGATTTTTCGAGCACGTTCTACGTAATTGAAAAGTTATAATGATTTTGAGGTTTAAAAGAAATAATGTTTCTGTCTGAATAGTAACTTTTATAAAATATAGTTTTATAAAAAGTTTAATTGTCGTAAACTCGCGAAATTCGAACCATTTCGTTATTTAATTGAAAAATTTTTGTTTCTTATCATTTTGGAATCCTAAACATTTATGTAATTGTTTATAAAAATTACTAAAATTTCTCGTTTTATTAATTTTTATAAATTGATTTATAACGAAATTCTTTTATAAATCCGTTTTATTTTATCTTATTAACTTGTTTTTACCGTTAACTTTTCGTTTATTATCGGCTTTTTAAGTTTCTTAGCTTTTTGGAATCGTCATGAGATCTATTATTTTATAAAAAAATAAAATGGGCAGGTAGTAAGTCTAATTAAAATAGAAAGTTAGATGCCTTTCTTGATTCCATATGTAAACTTTGTTTTTATACTTTTCTTAAACTTTGTAACTTGACCCATATGTATTTTATACTATACTATATATATTATATATATATATATATATATATATATATATATATATATATATATATATAGCTATATATATATATATATATATATTATGTGTCTTACATATAATAAGGTCCATTAGTCCATCATTGTCCTCATATGTCCAAATTACCAAGATTAACAAGTTTATCAAGTTGATTATACACAAGTACTTGTGCTTTTCATGTAAATCATTTAAAAACCCTAATCTTTCATTTAACACTTTTTAGGCTTAACAAGGTTGTCATCACTTAATACTTCCATTTATTAACTTATTTAGTGTTCATATAACATACAATAAAAGTCATAAACAAGATTACATTGTCATTTGCCATTTACTTTTACTTGTAACATATTTAAAAGCCTTTAAAACACCTAATTTTGTATTTATTCTATTTGTACACCAAAACAACATCGGTACACCTATTTGACATCCTTTTTAAACATTAATCTCATTAACAAAATAACATGTTTAAAAGTGAACAAATCCATAACTACAAGTAAAAATCCTTTTTACATGTTAAAAAGTCCTAAATGGTGATTCAAGCTATAAAGAATTTACATATGCATATAATGATAAATCAAGAACATAAAGAGTTCTAGATGACCTTATGGTGAACGAAGATGATTGGTTTATGAGTTAAATTCTATATCTTTATCCATTTTAAAATATGGACTTAAATGACCAAAAAAACTAGACAAAAACGGCAAATATATGTTTGTTTTGGCTTTGTATTTGTCAGAAAAAAAAAAAAAAAAACGGATATCACACAAAAGGATGAAAAACAAAGCCAAAAATGACAAAACTGGGCACGGAATGGAAAAGTGTGAAAAGACGAAGCCAAAAAGTCAACCAAGTCAAAAAGTCAACAGGAAAGTCAAAAAGTCAAAGTCAAAGTCAAGAGGAAGTCAAAATCAGAAGAAATATAACTTAAGGGACCAAAAATGTCAAATCCCTAAGTGTAATACAAGAAGAAAAAGACTACAAGGGCTGATTTTGCAATTTACTTGAAATAACAAGTGAGGGGGCATTCCTGCCAATGTCCCAAACTTGTTTTACCAAAGGGACTATGTTTGCAATAAGAGTTATAAGGTTGAGGGGGCATTTCTGCCAAACCCTCAACCTTATATCACCACAAGGACCAACATTGCAATAACCCTTATGACTTCGAGGGACCAATCTTGCCAACTTACCAAACCTTTACCCTGTCACTTTTTTATAACACCTTTTCCCGCCTAAACACAGGACACAAGTCACGGGCTTTTCTTCCCTTTCTTTACCCTGTAAACTTTCAATTCCACCATGGATAAACCTTTCCCCCCTCCTCCACTATCATTCCCACCAGCCCTAAAGCATTGCCATGTTGGCAATCTCACCATTCTCCATGTTCTTTAACCGAATCAATGGTTGGGATTAACTCAAAGAAGCACAAAAGCTCATCAATGGCTAAAAAGACTGTTTTGAAGTCTCTCACAGAAGAAACACACTTTGCAAGAGCTTAGGACTTAGGAATTAGTATAAAAAGAGGCTATGTGAGCCGAAGTTAATATCTAGTTAATAAGTAGTTAATTTTTAGCAAGTTTTTCTTTCAATTAAGTCAATTTCAGCTTATTTACATCTTATTGTATGCTTATTGCACTTTTCTTTCAAGTTAATAAAGTATTGAAGTTTTTAAGTTAAAAGCCCGTTTTTAAGTTTTCATTGTCAAGTTGCTTAATTACCCTTAAATGTGTTAAAAAGCTCTTAAAACAGCTTATTAATAAGCTATGTTCACTTAACAAGTTAAAAAGCTAAGTAAAATTTGGACTTGAACTTGAAATTCCACTCAAATTACCACAGCTTGTTAATTTGGATGATAAGCCGAATTTGGATGGGCTTATGGACTATACCAGCTTATTTCTAATAAGCTGGAGCTTGTAGATTGAGCTTTCAATAGCTTATTTGCCCTTGTTTAGAGCAAAGGGCTTGGTAAGTTCTCAATTTCCATTTTTAGCTCATTTTTAGCATTTGCTTATTTACAGCTTATTGGTGCTTATTTTTCTTTTGGGTATGCTTATTTATGCTTATTATTGATGTTTAGTGCTTAAAATATAGGTGTTATAAGTTTAAATTTCATTGTGCCATAGTTTTTTTTTTTTAAATAATTTTCGTCTATAATGCTTGTTTAAACTGTCCATTTGAATTTCTTGCTATTTCAGTGCCTT
This sequence comes from Tanacetum coccineum, assembly GCA_026074375.1. NCBI lineage: Eukaryota > Viridiplantae > Streptophyta > Magnoliopsida > Asterales > Asteraceae > Tanacetum > Tanacetum coccineum. The sequence continues at coordinate 7,608 of BQNB010014852.1, read as the reverse complement.
TTTTTTTTATTGTTAATTTTTGCTTATTTATGTCTTTTATGCATGTTTAGCTTACTGTCTTTGAATTCCATGGTTTAATTCACCCTTAATAAGCTTAAACAGCCTTTAAGCTATTTTTAAGGGGGTGTTTGGTTTAAGACCCAAAGTGGGTCAAAAGTGCTTAATAATCCAAATGGGTTACTTGGCCAACTTTGTTAAGCCATTTCACTGTTAGAATAAGCTTAATTTCCAGCTTTTTAGTTTTAAAAATCATTTTTGCAAGCTTACTTAGCTCACTGTCCAAAATCTCAATTTTTGGACAGTGGCTAGTGCTTATTGCATAAGCTTGGGCTAAAAGCCATTTTGTGCCTTCTTGCATACTCATTTTGAGTGTTTTAAAGCATTTGACTATTTGCTTTGAAGCTGTGTTGACCCAATTGTGCAAATGGGTCAAAACAGCCTAAATTGCTAATTGTTTTTTGCCCTGTGCACAAGCAGCCACTTTGATAAGCTTTTTCACAGCTTATTAGTTTTTCAAAATCCAAACCAAGAGCATTTTCTTAAAGCTTTTTAAGCCTAGTTTTTAGAAATTCAAACTTTGAGCTCTTTGGAATTCAAATAAGCACTTATTTTTAAGCTCAAAAAGCCACCCAAGGGGTGATTTTGTGTCTGATTTGACCCATTTTACTTATTTTTGCTTATTCAGTTTATTTTCATGTATTTCTAGCTTATTAATGTTTAGTTATGCTTATTAGTGTAGTTTAAGTTTAGTGTAGCTTATTTCAGCTTATTTTGAGCTTTTTAGAGCTTATTTTCATTTCTGCCAAAAAAAATCCCCTGGTGCAAAACATCCAATTGGCACCCCTTTTTCTTGGCCTATTTAAGAAGAAAAGCCTAAGCTTTTTACATTCTTGGAAAGCTTATAAGCTCTCCAATAAGCCCCCAAAAGCTCAGCCCTCAAAATCACCATTTGGTGGCTTATTTTTAAGCCAAAAGTAGGGTTGAGGCTGTTTGAAAAACAGCCTTAAGCTCTCTAGCTCAAATAGCTTATTTGAGCTTGTGGCTTAGTACTTTTGCTTATTCCTTGTTGCTTTAGCTGAATTAAGACAAATTCAAAATTAGGCTTTTTTTTTTAGGTTTTGTGTTTTAATATTAAGCTAGCAGCATTAAGCTTTAAAACTTGCTAGGGACTTAACTTTAAAGGTAGACACTTGCCAGAGGTTCATAAGCTGTTTTGTATACTTATTTTTTTTGGTGATTATTGGTGTTTCAAGCCCCAAGTAAGTGGGGATTATTGAAGACTTTGTGTTGGTTAAGTCACCATGGGCTGTGGGCCCAACCTCTGTTCTCCCGCAAAAAACAGCTTAAGGGGCTTAAATTTAAGCCCCAAAAGCTGTCCCAACTGTTGCAAAACAGTTATAAGCCCTTGGGCTTATTTCATTTTTTTCTTGCTTATTTTTGACTTTAAGCTTTTCATTTGTGCTTATTATGTTGGCCTTAAGCCATTCTTAGCTTATTTAGTTTAGTTAAAGCTTGTTTGAACTTATTAGCTTATTAACATTTTTAGTCTTAGCTTAAAAAAGTGAAACTGCCACTTTTAAGCCCGTTTTCCAGCTTATTTATAAGCAATTTCAAAAAGTTGTAGTTATAAAAATTGTTAAGCTCAAGGAGCTTAACAAGTTTGTGTAAAAAGTTTTGAAAAAAAAGGGGAGATAAGGGGAAACCCGGGTGAGCAAGACTCGAACCCGGGTCTCACCCTCAATACACCCCTTTTGTATAACCAAGCCTTACCGCTGCGCCCTTGGGACTTCTACGTTAGAGTCCCAAGGGGTTTAGTATTTAACCCTTGTTTAGCCTCTTAAGGCTATAAGCTGTTTACAGCTTATTTCGGCTTATTTATAAGCCGAAATTTGGGGTTCTTATTTTTCTTAGGTTAATTGTAGTACAAAGTATTTTAGGAAAAATTTTCAGAATTTTTAAAAATAGTTTAGTATTTTTTATAATTTAATTTCGTTAAAAGTTTTAAAAATTCATAGAAAATTAAAAAATTATCAAAAAAATATTTTTCTTTTTTAGAAAATTTTCTTTTAGTATAATTTACGTAGGAAAAATTATAAAAATTTTGTAGGGTTAATTTTTTCAAACTTTTGATTTTTAAAGAACGGGTCCCGGGTACGGATTTTGTCTTGACTCGTTTTTGGGTCAAACGACCTCCGTTTTCAGTCTAGTCTTTTTCATTCTTCATTATTAGTCCCCTAGAGTAGTTTAGAAGTAAAAATTTCTTCGTAGGGTTAATTTTGAAGATTTTAGGTTTTTGACCCTTTGTGCGGGATTCCTGCTCTCGTTTTTCAGCTTAATTTCATGATTTTTAGGTTTTTCTTAAACATTTTTGTTTGTTATTGTTTAACTTTAGCTTCTCCACATCTCTCAAGATCATTTCTTCATTTCAAACTCCAATACTTCCGACGTATCGATTTCTAGCAAGCCTCGTTGGGGATAAACGACCCGGGAACATTCTATACTACTTCTCGGTTTCATTGGATTTTGTTTTAAAATATACTTAAATATATTATTTATATATTTAAATTCTTATATTATATATAAAAGAGGTGTAGTTTAGCACCAATCAATTTTTGGCGCCGTTGCCGGGGAGGCTGTGAAAAACGATTATCGTTACGTTTGACAGTTTGTGTTTGAATCTGTGAATATTTTCTTTTATAAAAATATAAAAAAAATACAAAAATATTTTTCATTTTCTTTTATTAGTATAATTATCATCTAAAAAAAAACCAAAAAGATAAAAACATTGTCTTTAATTATCAATAAAATTCACAAATTGGTAAAATACCAAAATATAATATTCTCAACTGAGGTATTATCATAATAACTTCCGGTGAACTTGTTGGTTCCCAGCTCGAACAAAAGATTTAAAAACTTGCCATTTGTGTCTCTTACGACGTACGGCTCACCTTGAAAAATTAAACAAACTATAAAGTGGGTATAAGGAGGGTTGTTCCGAGGAACTACGACCCGAAAGGAGAAATAAGCTTCGCGATATTCCTACTCCTCCGCTCACCTGTGCGTTTATCTTTTTGAGAGCTACCGTGAAGTAAGTAGATTATTTGGGGAGTTGTATCTGTCTCATTGTCCGTTAAAATCAATTGTGAAAAAAAAAAAAAAAAAAAAAAAAAAAATTTTGTAAATTTTCTTTTTAAATTTCTATTTTTGTGCATGCGCACTCGTTCTCAAGCCCGTAGACGTCGACAACCACAAGTCCGACAAACTTCTGTTGAATCACCAAATCTTGAGAAACCAACTAACAATCAAGAAACTTTCAATCCTCCCATAGTTACGATGGACGATAATCGTTACTATGCTCAATTGCCCTTCGAAGCACCCACACCAGGCGTTATGATGGATGCAATCGTTGTTCCGAGTTCACGCAAACATATTTGTGATCAAGCTATGGTCTACTCAATCTTGTTCAAAACAGCACATTTTTTTGGAACTTGATAAAGAAGACCCACATAACTCACATCCGATATTTCACAAGATCCTTCTACGATTGAAGTTCCCAAAGTCCGGAGTACGTCGGTTAAGCTTATGCATTTTACCATTTTCCCTCGTGGGAGCAGCCGTGGATTTGGCTTGACAAAGAACTCCTCGATCGATTCTTACATGGGATGATCTTGTGTCAAAATTTCATTATCAAATTCTTTCCTCCTCTAAAACAGACAAATGCTTAGAAATGTAAATCACGGATTTCAGCAAAGATTTGTCGAATCGTTTTTTGAAGCATGGGACGTTTCAATGATCTTCTTAGTGCAATGCCCCGAATTCATGCGTTTTCAGTAGTACATCAACTCCGATACATTCTATAATGCTTGAACCTCAAATGATCAAGATTCATTGGAAATCCGCCGGCAGGTGGTAACTTTTTGGTTAAAATGCCCCCGAGGAATGTCTAAAAATCATCTGAGAGCAATCCAAGTTCGTAATTCACGAAGCAAACCCGTTGTTGCTAAAAGTGGTACAAGACTTCCATCTTGGTATCTCTCCCGATGTCTCCGAACTCAAAGATATGGTCAAAGCACTGCTCCTTGATAAGAAGAATCAATCCCAAGCTCCCGCTCACCAAACTCCTGCGTCCGTAAAAGCGATCGAGGAAAGTTGTGTGACTTGCGGTGGAGCTCATTCGTATCAAAGTTGTCCGCCCAGATGCACATGTTTATATGACAACATTCAAGCTTAAGTCTCTCTATCAGCCGCTTGCGGGTCTTAATTTCACTCAAGGATATACCGGTGCCCCGACTTCAATGGTTTGCAAACCAAATTCGGCACCTCCGGTTTTCACCTATGCAAACCATCTAAACACCAAAAATCGGGGGTTGGGGAATCATTTCCAACCAAAATCGGGGGAACAATTTTAACCAAAATCGGGGTAATAATTTCAGTCAAGGACCAATTTATCAACCCCAGGTTAATCAACCCCCAGCTTATCAAACTCCCGTTTACCAAACTCCCGTTCCTCAAACACAAGGTGTGTCTAAGACCGATTTTGATAGCTACGTAAAAGCTAACGATTGCGTTTTGAGGAATGTGCAAAAACCAGGGGCAAAACCTGCAAGGGCTCAATTGAAACACTTGGCTTTTCGAATCAACGGCTTGAAAGTATGCTAAAGTAACTTTATCAAAAATGATACCGCCTCAACTTCAGGGTTCAGAGAACTCTCCCAGGTGAACACCATTACCAACCCGAAGGAAGATTTGAAAGAAATCTCCACCGGGTGGTGGTGATATCAAGGACCCGCGATTCCTTCTACTTCATCTTCTCCTCCGAAAGGTGTGAATTGTGATACCGAGGATTTTACAAAGGACACGATTGCTTCTCTACTAAATAACGGATTGCATCCGAAGACGCCCAACCTAGGTTATTCAAGTCCAATCTCAAAATTTAACTTCCGAGCCAGTTGTTTGATTCCCAGATAGTGCCTCCATAATGCAACTAACCCAACGGAACACAATTCATTTCCTTAAAGAAGAAAGGATTGATTGAAAGGCGCGTGGGAAAAAGCTAAATGACCACAAATTGAGAAAATTCAACGAAATCTTTTAGAGTTTGAGTTTCGATAATTAGCTTAGGATGCCCTTGGACCCTTATGCCGAAATTTGCCCTCGACTCTAAAAACTTACTCGGGAATCAAAGAGAAGTTGAGTGAATGGCTAGAACTCCTTTGAAGGAGAATTGGCTCAGCAGTCATCCTAAACAAGTTACCTAAAAAAACTTGGAGGACCCTGGCCGATTCTTATTCCATTGTGAAATTTTTGGGATTAATACATCAACGCCATTGGCCGATCTCGGCGCAGCATAATCTTATGCCATATTCCGTCTGGAAAGATCTCTCTCTTCCCGAACTAACCCCAACCTGCATGACGCTAGAGCTAGCAGACCGTTCAATCACTGAACCAATCGGTATTGCTAAAGACGTCCGTTTAATGGTGGGAAAGTTCCAGTTTCTGGCAGATTTTGTGGTCGTTGATTTTGAACCAGACCCCCGAGTACCTTTAATTCTCGGGAGAAGTTTCTTAAAGACCAGTCGTGCATTAATAGATGTTTACGAAGGTGAAATAACCCTTCGTGTTGGCAAAGAGGCCATCACATTCAATCTGGACCAAACTTCGAGATACACGGCTAATTACAATCATATGACGGTCATTGAATTGGCATGTGAAGAATACTCTCAAGAAGTTCTCGGTTTCTCTGACGTTGTTGCATATAACAATCCTTCTCCGTATTACGATCCAATTGTTTCAAATTCTTCACCAACACTAACTCCTTTCGGGGATAGTGATTTTCTCCTTCTCGAAGAAGCCAATGCTTTTATAGCTATCGATGACGAGCCAATTTCACGGGAAATTGATGCTACTTACTATGATCCAGAGGGTGACATTCTTATCCTCGAAGCACTTCTCAATAGTGATCCGTTACCTCCTCTTCCGAATCATAAAGATTATTCGCCCGGAATCCAGAAAGAACTTAAAGTTGTTGAAGCTAAAACCGTTAAATCATCAATTGATGAGCCTCCCGAGGTTGAACTTAAGGACTTGCCACCTCATTTAGAATACGCATTTTTGGAAGGCGACGACAAGTTGCCCGTCATAATTGCAAAAGACTTGAAGGATGAGGAGAAGGCAGCTCTTATCAAGGTTTTAAGTCCCACAAATGAGCCATCGCTTGGAAACTCTCTGATATCAAGGGTGTTGATCCTGAGTTTTGTACTCACAAAATCCTTATGAAAAACTTCTTGACGCCGGATTAATTTATCCGATCTCTGACAGTCCATGGGTAAGCCCGGTACACTGTGTACCAAAGAAGGGTGGCATAACCGTCGTCAAGAATGATGATAATGATTTGATACCGACTCGATTGGTCACGGGGTGGAGAGTGTGCATTGACTATAGAAAGTTGAATGAAGCCACCCGAAAAGACCACTTCCCATTACCCTTCATGGATCAAATGCTCGAAAGACTCGCGGGAAACCAATACTATTGTTTCCTCGATGGCTTCTCGGGTTATTTTCAGATTCCTATTGACCCAAAGGATCAAGAGAAGACAACATTCACTTGCCCATACAGAACGTTTGCCTATCGCCGCATGCCTTTTGGGCTATGCAATGCACCCGGCACGTGGAGATTCTTTCTCTACATGCCTATCCCATTTGGAAAAAATGTTAAAACGGTGTGAAGACACCAATTTGTCCCTAAATTGGGAGAAAAGCCATTTTATGGTGAAGGAAGGCATTGTTCTTGGACACAAAATCTCTAAGTCGGGAATTGAGGTCGATCGTGCTAAAGTTGAAGTTATAGCCAAGCTCCCTCACCCGACTACTGTCAAAGGTGTCCGTAGTTTTCTTGGGCATGCCGGTTTTTACCGACGTTTCATACAAGACTTTTCAAAAATTGCCCGTCCAATGACCCACTTGCTTGAAAAAGAGACTCCATTTTTCTTCTCAAAAGAGTGTATCGAATCCTTTAATACACTTAAAAGAAAATTGACCGAGGCTCCAATTTTGATTGCTCCCGACTGGGACTTGCCCTTCGAACTAATGTGTGATGCAAGCGACTTTGCAATTGGGGCAGTCCTAGGGCAACGAAAAAACAAGCATTTCCAACCAATTCACTATGCCAGCAAGACAATGACCGAAGCTCAAGCACACTACACTACGACCGAAAAAGAATTACTTGCCGTAGTGTACGCTTTTGAGAAATTCCGGTCATATCTCGTTTTGTCCAAAAGCATAGTGTACACGGACCATTCTGCTATAAAGTATCTCTTTGCTAAAAAGGATGCTAAGGCAAGATTAATGCGGTGGATCCTTTTGCTCCAAGAATTCGATGTTGAGATCCGAGACAAAAAAGGAGCAGAAAATCTCGCCGCCGACCATCTCTCCAGACTTGAGAACCCTCACCAAAATGAGTTCGAGAACAAGGAAATCACAGAAACATTTCCACTCGAGACTCTTGGATCGGTTGCTCTTCGAGATAATAATACCCCATGGTTTGCATATTTCGCAAATTACCATGCGGGGAATTTCATTGTCAAGGGAATGACGTCCCAGCAGAAAAACA
>BQNB010014851.1:33091-74298 GCA_026074375.1 Tanacetum coccineum | reverse complement strand
TTACACCGTTCGTCCCTATGGTTAGCCTCGATTGCGGATTCAATCCCTAAATAACGGGGATCGATGTCGTTAGTCTTTTTGTCACTGTTGTTACCCGTTTGGTCCCTCGAGCCCCGTTATACGTAGCGGGTGTTAGTTTGACTTTTCAACGATGGGCAATTTAGTAATTTCAAACTTTCATCATTATTTCACCGTTGGTCCCTGAATCAAAATTAAAAACAGTAACTTTCACTGAAAATATTTTGTCTTTTTCCACATTTTGTTTTGTCTTTATCACTTTTCCTTTTATATGGTAATTATTGCACTATAATTGCACTATTTGTTTTTCTCAATCCGAAGTAAAAGGTCTAAACTCGAAACCAACATTCTCCGTCTTTTCTTCGCCTTCAAATTCCACTTATACCGTTCGACTTTTATATCTAAACAGTAATTTTATCATTTAATGACTTCTATATTACATAAAATCTCTATTTGGTTACATATAAATACAACCACTCATTTCTTAACACAAACTCCACATTTTTTGAGCTTAAATCCACCACATAACTTTTCCACGTTATAGCCCTTTCATTTGATAACGCAACCACCACAACCACGTTAAATCCACCATATAACTTTTCTACGTCATGCGTCGCCATCTCAACCACCGCTAAACGCCGAAAAATTACGATGAAAAGGAAAAAACCACCACATGCCACTTTTAACTGGTATACCTGATCATATAGCTCAACTTTGTCTCAACCTTGTACCACACTCAAAACTCTACTCCATTTGTTGACCATGGTGGCACGTGATCTACGCACGCGACATTTATATTCCACTTGAAACCAATGTAATATTGGTCCTAATTTTTGAAATAACTAAACAGTAATTTTAGTTATGTTCAGTAGAGTTGGAGGATGAAATTTACGATAATGAGAACTGAGAATTCGAAGCAAAGAGCAGACGAAATGTTGGTTCTGTTTTTGAGAAAAAAAAAAGAAAATAAACTACAAGTCAAAGCAAGTAAGGTTTTATACTAAACAAATGTCTACCAAAAACTCATATATTCATAGATTTCACATTAAACAAATGTCTACCAAAAGTTGAAGTATATATACTACGAGTGTATTAAAAATGGACAACGAAATAAGGTGTTTTGTTTGAGGGGTGTCCCACTATTGACATAGGGTGAAAGTTTAAAATTGCAGTTTGGTTCAAACTTTTGAGAATAAAATAACTGTCTGAATTCAAAAAACGATTCCACTCTAATTAGCTAGGATTTGATCAATGATTCCCTTTTTACTGACAATTTTATTGCCTTCATTAACCTCCACCACAAGTTTTATATATTTATTCTTAAATTATCTATTTCCTTTTATTAACTTTTTCAAATAATAATTTTACATTCATTATTGATTTATAATTTAAACGAGGATTTTAACCCGCGCTCCGCTGCGGAGCGCGGGGTTTTGCATTAGCGAACCCGAGTATGCAAAAAGTGCTTGAGGCTGCTTTTTGTTATAGTGGTCGTACTACTATTCTTTAAAAGAACAGGGCATTTGTTAGTTGTCGATGGTGTCGTTGTTGTAACATTTTTGTCTATGTCCATGGAGGATGGGTCAAGAGCTATACAGTAAGGCTCAAATGCAATCACAGTTTCAGTACAGTGTCTCTAAAGCCAACACCAAACTATAAAAGTAAGAACACACTTGATATTTTATGTGTCGAAAAGCAACCCATGTGCGCACAGTCCAATAACACTTATTTTTTGAGGTGCTAATGTTGTTTGTAGTTATAAAATCTGTAAATTAACATGCTTCCATATTATGCAGAAATGCAAAACAAATGGTTCAGCACGCGTTGATTCAAACGAACCGGTTAAGAGGAATTACTGTTTTAAAAAATAAATATCTTTTGGAACATATTCTGATATTGCTCCAACACCATTTACTTTAGATGTATGAAGTATATTTATCAATGTATGTGCGTGATAAAAAATATGTACAACCATTTAACATCAGAATCAATAAGTACCTTTATTCAAAACCAACAATGGGACAACCTTCAGTTCCGGTTAGCCGCAACTGATAAGTATAATCAGCCTCCATTTACTTCTGATTTTGAAGTAGTAACCCTCTTTAAAACAGAATTCAGCTTCGTTGTAAAAGATAACCATGGCAATGTTCTATTCATCTGTTCATCTGCTCCCACATCTGATATTGTGAAATTATTCTCTAAATCATTGTTTGCAAAGTAATCTGCTCCCACACCCTTCAAAAGAGAAGATAACCATGTAAATCATACTTTAGCTATTTAACAATTGGTCAAGCAGATTTCTAAGACATGTTTGGATTATACTCCATGGATCACATAATCTGGGTTGACATTTTATAGAAAAGCATTATATTTTCAAAAATTTAGGGAAAAAGGAAAGAAAAAAAGGAATATTATGTAGAGGTTTCTTTTACCACCCATAAATATAATACGAATTGCAAATATGTGGTATGTGCTCCTTAATGCATCAAATACGTTGGTGCTCCTTGTTGGCTATTCAAAATGGTGGCTTCTTCCGTCCTTCTTCGTTCTGCATCTCGACTGTTTCTTTAGACAGAAACTAATCTACAGATAAGAACATCACAAAATATTAGAAAAGAGCATTATGTCAGCTTATTTTGTGTTGAACTGCTTCTACTTATCTCAAGTTTATTTTGGTTGACTTAGCACGTCACTTAAAATTACGCATACCTGTTTAGCCAAGTCCATATACTCAATCATAGGCAGCCTTTCTTCTTGCTCGGCCATATACCATTGGTGCTTCAGAAGCATTCCTCGAAAAGCAAAACCAAAAACTGAGGTGGCTTTTTTTTTCTCTTTGTGCACTCATGTGGTAACAAAGTATATAAGTTCAATTTTTTGCTCATTCTAAAACATCGAGTAAACTAAACTCACCGGAGTGGCTCATCCACATGATTCTCATAAAGATGACACCTTCAATAGTAGAGGCTGGCATGTGTTCTTTCTTTCCCAGCATTCACCAACTGAAAAGGAAGTAGAGAATGTTTAATCATGTCATAATCACAATATAACATCATTTATGTCCCCATTTTGTTTAGTAGCCAAAATTTTAGGAATTTTCTTGCATAGTAAGCTGACAGAGGTGGTATGGCTATGATGTTGTTTTAAGTCCTATGTGTATTTTTCTTATATTTGTTAAGGGCACACTCTGTTTTTTTGTGCTTATGTAAGATACTTCTATGTCTAGATTTACTCATTTTTTTCGGCATAGGTAAGGGAGAGCAATAAAACCGAAATGAATAAGAAACAATCTTAATTGTGGTACATATCAATGTACAATCGACATATCTAGATTAACTAATCAAGTTTCTTATTATCATTAAAAAAGTATATCAGATTATCACTAAACTTTTTTTTGCAACAGACATTATCACAACAGTAGTATATAATATTATACCTGAAGTGGGTCATAGAAGCGCTGAGCCATCTTTTTCCCGAACCAACTGGGACTGACGACTGCATTTCAAATATACATAGTTACTTGAAGATGGTAAGCAAAACAGACCTAGTAATGTTCAATACTTCCATCAACTTTTGAGAAGACGATCCCAGCTTTTAACTTAATTAAGCTGTCAACATCTTCCTTAAGCATACTATTCCATGATGCCCACGATAATTGCAAAAATTACAGCAGATGAGAAAACCCTCTACACACAAAAACTCAAATGTAATAGAGTTAAATGAATTTGAGTTTGTATTGTTAGCTTATAGTTGGAATATTGTTGTATCACTCATACCAAGTATCTTGGTTCACGCTTTATGCATTTTCGAAAAGGAATAAATCCACTACCGCCATAAGACTTCTACCTACGAATGTGATCACCATGCTATAGTGAGACCAAATTATCCTAGTGACTCTTACAACTGCAAATAAATGATAATAGATAAAGATCAAACCAAAACGTGTAAGTTTATGGGTGTTTGTTTCGACTTAGTTAAAGTCGTCTTATAATCTTCAAAATAAAAAATATATGCTATAACTTAAAGTTTAAAAAGAAACCACGAAGTGAGTTATGAAACATAAGCACAAAACCAATTATGCTCACACCAGAAACTATATAAGTCGAAACAAACTTTCCCTTAACAAAAAAACATGTGAAAGTAATAATTATAAGTTTCTTTTTTTTTCTAATAACACGAATAATTAATACCTGAGAGGAAAAACCATTTTGCATTCTCTCCGTGTAGTTGTGAAACCTGTCACTGTTGTTCAGCTGTCATACCAACTATGCCAAACTTTTTGTAACCTTTTAAGCTAAGGGGTGTTGGGCATGATCTGTTAAAAAATGCGCGTTTGAAAAGGAGTCATATTAAAAAAATATGACTCAATTTAAAGATGGGACCATTACTTGGTGCCCATTATCGATATTAAATCCTTATGCTTACAGCCTCATTGTGTGTAGGATGTATGTACAACGCTGGTGCACCCGGAGGGTTCAACTACTTTAGGAGGGCGTAGTGTTGTGTAGCATTAAGTCAGTAGCACTGCAGGTTGTGGTAAGGTCAGATGAACGAGTGCCTCACATTCTGGACAGAGGGCAAAAACATGTTTTGAAATGCAGCAGACCAATGTATGCTTTGACTCCTTACTTTCCCACTATCTGAGATGATCGCTCTTTGGGTCATTTGATACTCCTTTCTATAAGACGCAAGAGTCACACATATTTAAGTATACACTTTCGATTAAATTCTAATAGGTAATAATCAAATGAAATGTACGTTTTATTCCATAATTACTTGTAAATATTTGTTTGTATACTGTCTGGTCCTACATTCCGTATATAAGATCAGAATATTTCTGAAAAAGTCCAGATTGGAGTGCAGATTGTCGTCTATGTTTGAACTTCCATTCGCCACCTACCTTTGAGAAACACTTAAGCTTGGTAGAAGTCGAGTATTTTTGTCATCGCAACTCGACGAAAGTTCATGAAGTCTTCCAACTACATAAGGTTGTGCCGTTGACAAACATACATTCGAGGACCCATCAGCTTCAATCAACTTTTGAGTAGAGCATAGAGAAGCCGAAGATAGACTGTAACAACCAATACTTTCCAAATTATAAGAGCATAGAAACAGCACAAAATACCAAAAAGGCATCATAAAGTAGCTTACCTAACGTGCAACTTCAAACACCAATAAACACATTTTCCAAACACCTTAAAGCTAGCCTATCTCTGTTTATCTTGTTTAGAAAAGCAACAGTAAAAGTTTTCGTGAATCTACGTATATAAATATAATAGCAGTCAGAGTGTATTTTGTTTACTTGTATTGCTGCCATCTAGTGAGAATTTCTTATTGTTTCATCAAAATTAAGTCTCCAAACAGATTTTTTTTCCCGTAGTCTATGTTTGACAATGCTCACATCTTAAAGAATTTGCCCGTAGTCTACATAGACTACGATAGATGAGAACATTAGTTGAATTCCATACCTTTCGAGAAACGCAAGGTAAAACTTTGTCAACAGATTTTGCATCTCTTCAAGGTCACGTAGCTTGAAAAAGATCCAAATACGGCCGATTCTGTCTCTGAACATAAGGGTGAAAACGCACATAGGTTAGAAAAAAATATGACCAAAATAACAGTAACAAAATGGCATAAACAATTAATATTGCAACCTAATCAGACGAAGAAAGTCCAGGACTTGAAAACGGCAAACCATCAGAACTCACGTGTTGAGCAGGACCTGGAGTCGGCGGTATGTATAGATTACTTATTAAATTTGAGAAAATGGAAAGAACATGGTGTCGGTAAACTCATCCTGACCCAACCCGTTCAGTGACAACCGCTACATGCTCCCATGTAATTAGACCACAATTATAATTATAATCTCCTTAGCGAGACATAATTCAATAACGCATACTGTATGTGCAACGCCCGTTTTAAAACTCATTAATAGACACAAATTAGTGTGCTAGTCATTGTCGAAGTTAATATGTTTTAGTTTACCCTAATACGTGCTAGTCATGCTCGACTATGTAATAAGCCATTCGAAACAACCCTTTAAGCCCCATTTGTCCGAATTTATGGATCTGTTTGGTTACTCAGTGGTTCAGCCAATTAAGTCAATTAAACCGGAACATGGTCGTTTGAACACCTCTAAACATTTAGCTTTTAAAATGTTGAGATAAGCACATGCTTGCAAGTTAAAAAGAATAGGACTCACATAAAAGCATGTACGACTCCCGAAGTAAAACCGGCTCGAAGCTTTATTGCGGCACAAAAAAGATCGATGGTAGTATATGTTCCACGAAACCGATCCAGGCCCTAAAACAAAAAACACGTTAAGAATCAAGAAGTCAGCTATACAAAAAAAGCAAAGAATCAAGAAGTGCACTATACAAGAAAAGCAACTTTGTATATCTTCAGCACCTATATCTAAATACATCTATAAAATCAAATTAAAGTGTTAATTGTATACCCTATATTAACAATGTGAATTTTAGCTTCAGGTATGCTCCTGTTATCACCACTATGCCCACTGATACTGTGTACGCTAGTAAATATCGATATTCTTTCGGAATGTGTAACATAAGAAATGTATTCAGCAAGAATGGTGACGGCAAACACCATTCTAACTAAGTTCTATTATCGAATTGATCTTTGTATTGTTAAATAAAAAGATGACAGAAATGATGGGAGTTGGCTTGATTAAAATTATATTTTTTCCACGCTTACTTATTTGAGCCTTAAGCATCGACCCCTATACCACCTTGTTATGATGTATCCGCACGGATAGCAACTTTTTTCTCTTGTCTAGTGGAGCGGAATATCCAAACCACCGCCCATGCAACGCTCCTAAAAAAAACCAAAAAACACACATAACTCCTCAATATCATATGTAATAAACACTTTGTTGCACACTCGAAAAAAGCCAATAAAAATCATATAGTAAGCTAAAAAGAAATCTATAAATCAAGAGCACAGCAATTAAACCACCGCACAAGAGCTGAGATTTCACCATTGGATTGAGACTAATTATTTGACGTGCGGCCCTTATTAACATGAGCAGTTCTGTATTTCATAACCCCTCAACTGAGAGGGCTTCGATCTTGTTCATAGCTAATGTAGTAAGGTCCTCCAGCGACACATAGTTCTGAATCCGGAATCCCCCACTCACCCACTCGAAAATCGTACGTTGTGAACCTCGACCATAGCGGCTTCATGGCGATGTGCGTTTTCGACCTTGATGTTTTCATATCTCGACTTATACCGTCTTATTAGAAACTATCAGGCTTAGTAAATCTCATCATGACAATATATAGCTATATATAAGGCGCAAAGTTTCAAATAAGCCACAAAAAGTAAACAAAGCACCCCTTAACCTTTAGAATTTGCCGCAAAATCCCTTAACCCTTTTACAAGAAATAGTTAACGATACAAAATATATATCATTAAAACTAACCTCGTTCTTCATCGCCTAATTTCCCAAAAAAGAACTCATTGGAAAAAAATTCAAGTGAAAAAGGCGATGCCAAAAGGAAGCTATTAGCTACGGGTTCCATTCAACGCTAAGAGCATGCTTATTATCTACGTTACTCTAGGGTTTATATGCATGAATTTTTTGATAATCATAATATCGATACTCGACTGATATTTGACAAACTTAGATAATCATTTAACTCGGATTCCACTACATTATCATATTCAAAAATAGCTAAAAAAATCATAAGTAAACACTTAAAAACATTAATTTCATAATTGCAATCAGGGAAATAACATTCATCAGCAACAATCCCCGAAAAGACAGAAACAATCACAATCTATCATTGATTCTAAAAATGCAATATAAAACACCAAAAAGATAAAAAAGGCATACCTGCTTCTTGAATCAGGTCAACCCCATCAATAATTTAACACCTATAAATGCACAACACTTGAAATCAAGTCATTTTGCATATAAAACTATAAATAAGAAAAAAACACCTAAAATGTATGATTTAGTTTTTTCATACCTGCTGTTGATGCAATCAAATCCATTTTTCATACACAAATCTGCTGCCTACCACTCCAAAAAGTTTCTTCTTCATCATCAAGTTAGTCGGTGGTATATTGTGGTTGATTAGGAGAAAGAAAAAGATTGTGCCGATACTCTTTATGCTAAGAAACACACAGTATGATAACAATAGATTTAGTAGGAAAAACATATATGTGTTGGTGGTGGAGATTAAACAATGAGATGGTTAAACAGATGTCGGGCGGATCTTTACACGATCATCTTCTGTCCGGTAAGTAGTTTCGGGGCGGGGCGGGTTAACTTTTCACCGAGATTCCCGGCGAGGTTTGGCGGTTCCGGCGGTTTCCGGTGAGGCTACCGCAGGTATCCGGTCGTGGCTGGGCAAGCAATAAATGCTTTTCACCAAGCCTCGGGGGAATAATCTCTATGTTTAATTATATAGTATACTTATGAAGTCCGACACTTGCGCGAAACTTCGAGTGTATTATGTCAAACTCTACACTAAGGTTGTCAAACATTCATGATCTTTTCGATCTGCAAGTTGCTACAAACGTCATTTTCTTCAACTTTTTAATAATTGATGTTCGTGACCAATAAAAAAAATTTCAATATAAAAAATGCTTTAATTTAAGTTTCATCGAATTTCTTAAGTTTTGCCCAAAATATTTTTTATTTTCTTAGTTATCCAAAAAAAAAAAATTTGGTTTACATGTCATTCTAACTTTTTTATATCGTATTCACGTACATTGAGTTGATTTTCACTGGATGGAGATCGACTTACTTGTGATTATTTCCAACTCGTCTTTCTTATCAAACTCGAAATGATGAATTGAAGTTTAATGTGATCATGTTGAAATTCAAATTATAATCATTGGATGAAACTTTACTTAGGTATACAGTTAGTGAGTTTAATTTCGAAAGATGACAACATTGAATTTTAGTTCTGAAGCTTCGACAAAGAAAAAAAAAACAGCCCTAGGATAAAACTGGCGTTCTTATTAAAGCCATCTATATTCAAGCACTCAACAAATTATTGTATTTCGATGGGTCATTATCTATGTGTCTTGTACTTGTTTTTATTTTCTTGTGCTGACTTTTATAGTTCTTGAAACTTCAAGAATGAAGATACTAGAAATTGATAATTAGCAATAAAAACGGACTTTAACAATGGTTCAAGAAATTTAGATATTATGTAAAAAGTATCATATATAGAATAATGACAGATAATAAATTAAAAGAAGTTGATAATTTAACAAAGAATAAGCAATAGAGATAGACCTGAATATCAAATATATCAAAACTTATTCCCCGGCTACCAGATTTGGATCTTTTGATTGACTAATCTACGTTGTCGGTGTTTGAGTTCACCGCTACAAAGACGCAAATCATTTTAAAGGCAATTATGCGTAGAAGTTAACGTGATTACTTTAAATTTGTTTCCATCAAACATGTTTTAACTTAAAACCTCTAATTAACATTTCGGTGATATTGTATTCCTTTTTCATTCTTGGACCTAGTTTCTGAATATTTTGTCGTACTCTTCAATTTTCTGTCTTAAGAACCTGTTCAATAGAATTCAGATTGCAAACCTCATTGTCAATATAGCATTGAAACGTTGAGCCAAAGTAGCTAACACCATCAACACTTGATAAGTCCGTAATTTTTATTTCTTCTAACACGTAAGAAAACATTTTTGCATGTTTTGGGGTGTGAGCGTCATAAATATTTATGAGTTGGTTAGGATGTCAAACATCAAATGTACGCGACGTCACGTCCTTTTTTTTCATCTTCCATGTGTTCATTTTCAAAACAGATGTATTTTATCATGTATCATGTATCAAGTAAATATATGTGGGATAAGGATTCTCTCATGTTCACTTTGAACATGAGGGGGTAAAGTTAGTGTTATGTGAAAGAAAAAATTGTATTGTTTATAAAGTTAAGGCCCCACAATATATAATATATATATTTTTTCACTCACATAACATTAACTTTACCCTCTCATGTTCAAAGTGAACATGAGAGGATCTTTTTCCATATATGTGTAACTTAACGCAATCGATTTGTTAGGAAAAAAAAAGGCCCCATCGACAGTTCTTCTTCACTTCCAGCGCATTAAGCCTAGTTATTCTTTGTTTCAAAACATGTCTTCCATGCCACAAATCCTCCCAAAAATAGTATCCCACACCATTGCCAGAGCACGCGCCTCCTTGCAGAAAACCTATTTATTTAAGTGAATACCTTTTATTTAATGTTTCCAACCTCCTGAAGAACTGCACTTCGCCAAATAGAATTGTAAACACCTTGAATCCGCTACCATTTTTTCCCATTTCGCCATGAATAGCTTTTTTCACCATAGTCCATAACAAGTTCTTTTGAGTTGTAAACCCGCCAAACCATTTACAAATAAACAGCTTTATTAAGCGCATATAAACTAGAAAACACCAAGGCACTTTCTCGTTTAGAACACACAAAAACATTCACTCCATTTCTCCATATCGTTTTTTACTATTTAAATCGACACCACTAAAAAACCGACTTCGAAATTGATCCTTGCGTGAAGGACCTGTCACTTGGGCCACCTTCGAATATAGACATATGTTAAATAGACATAGATCCTAGAACCGCCTTGAGAAGGGTTACGACCACATATTGATAATGTTTTCATCTTCCATTTTGAAAGACGATCTATAATTTTATCCACAATCTATAAGTATTTAATCCGGAGACATTATTTCCCAATTTCGAACCTAAATAAGAAAAAGGAGCCTTCTATGGACACTCCAATACTCATTCTATTTGCAGCATTGAACACCTTTATTAACCAACCACAACACCTAAATAAATGACAGTGTGCCGGTAATTATATTGCAGGCAAAAAAGATTTTGTGCTCCATCAGTTAGAGAGCAATATAATTACCGGCACACTCTCCTAAAAAAATCTAAAATTTTAGAATTTTTTTTTCAACTTCGCAAAATTGTCAAAAATGGTCAAAAATTACGATTTTTATAGGTATTTTGGCTTTTTGAGAAAATAATTGGGTATTTCGTGAAATGGGGTTGAAAAAATAGATATTTTTGTGATTATCCCTTGTTTCATTTCACACATAGTTCTTAATCTAATATTATTCTCTTCCTTTATTTCTCTAGAAATCTTCCTCCCATTCCTTTCTCTCTCTAGTTTCTTGTTGATTGATTAAGTGGTTAGATAATATACGTATTCTACAATTGGTATCAAGAGTCATGAGGTGATTTAGAAGGTTTTGTGTGCATTTTGTTTGGTTGTTTTTCTTGGAGTCGTTTGGTTCGAACCCTACAAGAAAGTTTTCTACTTTTTTGTGTGTTTAAAACTATAAATTTTACATTTTTATGCTTCTATCATCTAAGTCTTAGGTAGTTGTACAAGAAAAACATTAAAAAATTCCATCTTTTTGAAGTTTTTTGTTCGAATAGTCTTTTTTGTACCAAGAATCTTGATTTCAAATTTTTTGTGTTAAATACCATAACGTTTGTGTTTTAGGGTTCTAATAGTCTTAGGATAGTAAGTTGTACAAGAAAAATCGAGTAATAATGTCAAAAAGTGTATCTTTAAGTGTTTTGAAGTTTTTGAGTTTCGAACTCCTTTGGGCGAATTATACATAGGAGAAGTATACACCTAGGCGAATTATACCATCAGGTGAAGTATACCTAGGCGAATTATACCATCAGATGAAGTATACCTAGGCGAATTATACATCTAGGCGAATTATACCATCAGGAGAAGTATACCTAGGCGAATTATACACCTAGGCAAATTATACCATCAGGAGAAGTATACCATTTGCTTGGGAGAATTATATCATTTGCTTGGGAGAAGTATACCAGTTTTCCATTAGGAGAAGTATACCATTTGCTTAGGAGAAGTATACCATTTGCTTGGGAGAAGTATACCATTTGCTTGGGTGAATCATACCATTTGCTTGGGTGAATCATACCATTTGCTTGGGTGAATTATACCATTCTCTTGGGTGAATTATACCACTTCCATTGGGTGATTTATACGGTTTTTCTTTGATTTGTAAATCCCATGAAAGATTAACTTCTTTTCCCAGTTTTATCAAGAATTATAAAATCCCGTGTAATTCCATTACTTCATCACTTAAACATACATCACTTTAACACAACAACCTTTAATCACTGAACGATCAAAAGTTATCTTTTCTCATTTAATGAATCAATTCAAAATGACAACTTTAGCAGAATTCATGATCATTACCGGTGCGGACAACCGTCCTCCCATGTTGGAAAAATCTATGTATGATTCTTGGAAGATTCGTATGGAACTATACATAGAAAATAGGGAGAACGGGAGAATGATTCTTAACACAGTACTAAATGGTCCACTTGTATGGCCTACTATTGATGAAGAGAATGGTACCACTAGGACAAAGAAGTATGAAGAACTTTCAGTTGCAGAGAAACTCCAAGCTGACTGTGATCTTAAAGCTACCAACATCGTTCTTCAAGGTCTTGCACCGGATGTGCATGCCATCGTCAATCATCATAAAGTTACCAAAGAGATATAGGATAGAGTTAACCTTCTTATGCAAGGCACAAAATTATCATTACAAGAAAAGGAATGTAAATTGTATGACGAGTTTGATAAGTTTTCATTTGTGAAGGGTGAAACACTGTATTAGTACTACTGGATATTTGCTCAACTAATCAATAACATGAACGTCATCAACATGTCAATGAAACCAGTTTAAGTGAATACGAAGTTTCTGAACAGTTTACCGCTAGAATAGAGCAAATTTGTGACGGATGTGAAGTTAGCTAGAGATTTGCATACTACAAACTTTGATTAATTGTATTCATATCTCGAACAACATGAGGCACATGCAAATGAAACTCGCTTGCTGTGTGAATGATACCAAAATCCTCTTGCATTTTTTGCCAATTTTAATCAACCACCGTCTCACATTACCAACTATCATTCTCCATACAACACTACACAGTTTCCTCAACAAAAAAACACAATGATTCAACAAGTTCACTCTCCTCAATCATATTCACCAATGAATGCAGCACCTTATCTATCACAACCACAAATCAGTCATTCATCCATTCCACCATCATAACAATACCAGTCTCATATGGATCATCAAACCTCATCTGTTCCACAAATTTCTTATCATTCACCTCCAGTTTCAACTCAACCAATGACTGAGTTTCCTCAATTGGAATCAGGTCTTGCTGTTCCTATGTTTTCTCAAGGAGATGATCCAATTGCCTGCTTCAACAAGGCAATGGATTTCCTGTCAGCTGTAGCTGCTTCAAGGTTCCCTTCAACTAACAATCAACTTAGAACTTCCTCTAATCCGAGAAACTAGGCCACCATTCAAGACGGCAGGGTTGTGCAACAAGTTCAAGGGAGGCAAGAACAAAGTTATGCTGGTACTGGCTATAAGGGTAATGCTACTAGTTTCGGGGGAAATAATGCAGGAGGGCAGGCAAAGGTTGTTAATTGTTATAATTGTCAAGGTGAAGAACACATGTCTAGGTAATGCACTCAGCCTAAGAGGCCAAGGAATGCTACATGGTTTAAGGAAAAGGCAATGTTAGCTGAAGCACAGGAATTTGGTCAAATCTTGGATGAAGAGCAACTAGCATTTCTTGCGAATCCAGACATTCCAGACGGTCAAGCTGCTCAGACAACCATTCCAAACACTTCTTCTTTCCAGACTGAGGATCTAGATGCTTACGATTCTAACTGTAATGATGTCTCTAATGCAAAGCCGGTTTTGATGGCCAATCTTTCCAACTATGGTTCTGACGTTATCTCAGAGGTACCTCATTCTGAACCCTATCATAATGATATGGATAATAAAAGTGTGCATACAATGCAGGGTTTTAAACAAACACCAGTTGTTGATTTTACTGATAATGAGATAACAAGTGATAGCAATGTCATTTTGTACTCTTAATATTTGCAAGAAACACAACAGGAAGCTGTTTAAGATACTAATTTGTGTGCACAAAAAGATTCAATGATACTATTTGTGATTGAACAAATGTCTAAACAAATGATTAATCATGTAAATAATTAAGAAAAGGCTAATCAGGAAAAGAATAATGAATCCTTAACCACTGAGCTTGAGAGATATAAAGAACGAGTCAAAACTTTTGAACAGAGACTTAATATTGATTTAAGCACTCGTGAAAAAATGATCGATTCTCAAATGGATGATATGATTAAGGAAAAACTTGCACTCAGCAAATTGACTCACTTGAACAAAATCTTTCTAATCAAATCAAGGAAAATGAATCTTTATTGCAAACATTTACTGTTTTAAAAAATGAATCCAAAGAAAAGGAAAGTAAATATATGGACAAAGAAATTGATTTAGAAAATAAAATCAAGGAACTGGATAATATTGTTTATAAAATGGGTCAATCTGCTCAAACAGTGCACATGTTAATAAAGCCACAAGTTTTTTACGATGACACTCACAAACAAGCGCTTGCTTATCAAAATCCGTTTTATCTCAAGAAATCCCAGCTGATTAGACCAACCTTATATGATGGTAGTGTAATATCTAGTCAACATACTGTTATTCCTGTGATTGATGATGAAGAGACATTGATTTTGGAAGAAGTTAGTCGATCTAAAATGCTTGCAAAACAAAACGATCCAATTTCAAAAGAAAAGAAAGTTAATAATACTCTAATTAATTATGTTGAGTTAAATCGATTGTCTAAAGATTTTGGTAAATGTTTTGTTCCACAACAAGAATTGTCTGTTGAACAAGCTTTCTGGTTACAAACTTCACACCCTAATACTGACCAATCTGCTTCGTCACCTGTCAAAATTAAGGATCCTAAGGAACTTCCTAAGGTAAGCCTGGTTAATACAAGCCTTAATAAGCTTAAATACCATCTTGGCCAGTTTGACATCGTGGTGAAAAAGCGGATTACACCTGATGTTATTACAGAAGGGGAATGGGGGATTGAACACACGAAAACTGTTTTTCTAAATAAAATTATTCCATTTTTAAAGACCTTAAAAGAAATATTCAATGTTTTTGATAAAGATCTTCTAAATGAGGTAACGGAAGTACATACAGCTTTTAACCAGATGGAAACTGCTGTTCAACAGTGTTTTGTAGACAAACAGTGTTTTGAAATTCATAAGAAATAACTTTTTCTTGAAAATGATCGACTCTTACACCAAATCATGTCTCAAGATGTTATGCTATGTGTGATGAATTCTACTGCTGTTTTTGGTGATTATGAGAATTTGGAAATGAAGAAAAGTGAATCTTGTAACAAGTGTTTAGATCTTGAAGCTGAGCTTGTCAAAAGGAAAAATATGGTTGAACAAGATGTATACACTGAACTTTTAAACAGTTTTTCAAAACGTAAAAAACATTGCATTTCTTTAGAACTAGAGATACAACTTAATCAATAAATTTTTCAGAAGGACAAATCCTGTAATAATCAAAATACTCTTGAAATTCAAGAATATTTTAAAAATAACAATTTGAAAGCTCAGCTACAAGCTAAAGACACTACCATTTGTAAGTTGAAGGAACATATAAAATATATGAGAGAAAATATCAAGGAAGAGAAAGTAAAACAAGAAATGGATGTGATTGAAACCATAAACATTGAATTGGAGCATAGTGTGGCCAAATTACTTTATGAAAACGAGCTTTTACATAAAAAAAATTAAGCATTTGAAAAAGATTTACAAAGATCAATTTGATTCGATTAAAAAGACACGTGCTCTTTCTAAGGAACACTGTGACTCTTTGATTGCTCAATTGAATTATAAGTCTATGGAATTGCAGAGTTAAAAGGTCAAATTCAAGAAAAGTTTTTGTAACAAAAGCATTACAAAATGAATTGAAGAGATTAAAAGGTAAAAATGTACTTGATAATGCCACCACTATTGCTCCAGGGATGTTCAAACTTGATTTAGATCCTTTAGCTCCTAGGTTATTGAAAATTAGAGACGCTCACATAGACTATCTTAAGTACACTCAGGAACAAGCAGATATTCTTCGGGGAATAGTCAAACAAGCTAAAGCAAAACAACCTTTAGATAATGCGTTAGACTTTGCCTGTAAGCATGCTGATCGTGCCGGATTCACACCGTAAATATATATAATATATAATAAAATATAAAATATATAAAGAAGTGTAAAAACAACAATCAATGATACCAGGAAGTAGTATAGAGCTTTCCCGGGTCGTAAATCCCCAACGAGGCTGGAATGGTAAATCGATACGATCGACGATTTGAGTGTGAAGGTAGGAATGAGTTTGGGGAAGTTGAAAAAGTCAAATTAAACAATAACGGACTAAAACGTTTAAGAAAAACCTAAAAATTACGAAATTAAACTAGAAAACGAAGGCCCGAATACCGGACAAAAGGGGGAAAACCTAAAATCTTTAAAAATAACCCTACGGAAAATTTTTCACTTCTAAACTACTCTACGGGTCAAATAACGAAGAATGAAAAAGACTAGACCGAAAACGGAGTTCGTTTGACCCAAAAACGAGTCAAAACAAATTCCCGTACCCGGACCCGTTCTTTAAAAGAGAGAAAGTTATAAAAATGACCCTACGAAAACTTTTATATTTTTCCTACAAACTAGAAATAAATTAAAAATTCTAAAAAGAAAAATATTTTTTTTGATATCTTTTCGTATTTATTTAAAAATAAAAAAACTTTATCTAAATAAAATTTAGAAAAAATACTAAACGTTTACAAAAAATTCTAAAAAATTTACAAAAAATACTTCATACTATAAAGTTCCTACGAAAAGATAATAAACCCACACAGCTTAACAACGAAGCCCAAAATAAGCTTGGACATCTTATTACTTATATTGGAAAAACCGGCTTAAATATTTTTGCCCTATGGTTCGTATAACGAAAAAGACCCAAGGGCGCAGTGGTAAGTGGTGTTGGTATAAAGGGGATGTATTGCTTGGTCCCGGGTTCGAGTCTTGCTCACCCGGACCAAGTATCTTCCCCCTTTTTTTTTTTTTGAAAACTCAAAGAAGCAAAGTTGTTAAGCTCGTGGGGCTTAACAACTTTGTCAACTAGAGTTTTTGCTGAAAACCACTAGATAAGCTTATAAATAAGCTCAAAGTTGACAGAAGTGGCTTATTAAGCTTTAAGGGCAAAAAATGCTAAGTCCTTTTGGACTTGAGGTCGAATTAAGCTAGGACAAAAGTTACAATAAGCTAAATAGTCTAAACTAAACTAAATGAGCTAAACAGGAAAGAAAAAGCTAGGCTAAATAAGCTGTGGGAAGCTTATTGACAGAAAGGCTAAAAGAAAAAAAAAAGGCTTAAAGAGCTAAAGATGTTTAAAGCTATGATAAATAAGCTAGACAAAGAAAATAAACAAACTAAACTAATTGCTCAACCAAATAAGCTGTAAAGAAAACAAATGAGCTTATGAAATAAGCTCAATAAGCCAAAGTGTGGCTCAAAATCACAACAGTACTAACTTGGGGGTTAGTACTGGTGGTGTGAATTTGGGCTTAAAAATAAGCAACCAAATAAGCTTATCAAGGGCTGAAACTTTGAGAACTTATACTTAGTGCTTATAAGCTCTTAAAATAACCAAATACTTTGTGGGGGCCTTGAGTGAGTTTTAATGCTGAGAACAATGAGCTAAAGTTCCCACTTTGCACCAGGGGAGCTTTAAGGCAAACCTCAAGGGCTTATTTTGACAGCTTATATTTTTAAGGCTGTCAAATAACTCAAAAATCAAAAAGAAGCTTAATCGATGAGTACTCTATCTAGGGACTTTTTGTGCACCAATTTTGACTTTTGAAAATTCATTTTACTTTTGCTTAATTTTGACTATGAAAAAGGGCTTTTGGTTTTGTATAAACTGTGAACACAAAAAACTTGGTAGTTTTGACTTATAAAGTCAAGGGACCAAAGGCTTTTTAACAGCCTTGTTTAGACACACTAAACACACACTTTTTGATGCTTAAACTCAAACCACAAGTGCTTAAACAATAAGGCCACTTGTGTGATTCTTACAACCTTAACAGTTTATATTTTTTATTTTTTCAAAAGAAGGTTTATAGAAAACCTTGGAAAACAATTTTTAAACTAAAAATGTTTTAAAAACAGCCTAAGAATGACTTAAAACTTGTGTTTAAACTGACCTAGTGACTTTAACCCATACCAAAACTCTTTTTGACCCGTTTTGGTCTTGTGCCAAACACCCCTTTATCTAAAAACTGTCAAACCAAAGAGGCATTAAAACCCATTTTTAAGCTAAAACAAAAAAAAAACTTTTTATCTACTTCTACTTATTTTAACCTACTTAAGCTATTTTAAAACTAAAAATACTAGCTTATTAAGGAAAATAAGCTAGTTTCTCAGCTAGCTTATTACACTATTGTGACAATTTTGAGAGATAAGCTAATTTTACACAAGAACATGCAATAAAAAATCACAACAACCAAATAACAACTTAAACTAAAGTATTTATTTGTAAAGAAAAAAAATCAAATTAACTAAAGAAAATTAATTATGTTGAGTTAAATCGATTGTCTGAAGATTTTGGTAAACGTTTTGTTCCACAACAAGAATTGTCTGCCGAATAAGCTTTCTGGTTACAAACTTCACACCCTAATACTGATTCACCTGTCAAAATTGAGGCTCCTAGGGAACTTCCTAAGGTAAGCCTAGTTAATACAAGCCTTAAAAAGCTTAAATACCATCTTGGATAATTTGACACCGTGGTGAAAAAGAGGATTACACCATATGCTATTACAGAAGGAGAATGGGGGTTTGAACACACTAAAGCTGTTTTTCTAAATGAAGTAATTCCATTTTAAAGACCTTAAAAGTCATATTTAATGTTTTTGATAAAGATCTTCTAAATCAGGTAACGGAAGTACAAACAGTTTTTAACCAAATGGAAGCTGTTGTTCAACAGTGTTCTGTAGACAAACAGTGTTTTGAAATTCATAAGAAATAACCTTTTCTTGAAAATGATCAACTCTTACACCAAATCATGTCTCAAGATGTGATGATATGTGTGATGAATTCTACTGCTGTTTTTGATGATTTTGTGAATTTGGAAATAAAAATAAATGAATCTTGTAACAAGTGTTTAGATCTTGAAGCTGAGCTTATCAAAAAGAAAAATATGGTTGAATCAGATGTATACACTAAACTTTCAAACAGTTTTGCAAAACTTGAAAAACATTGCATTTCTTTAGAACTAGACATACAACTTAATCAACAAAATTTTCAAAAGGACAAATTCTGTAATAATCAAAATGCTCTTGAAATTCTAGAATATTTTGAATATAATGATTTGAAAGCTCAACTACAAGCTAAAGACACTACCATATGTAAGTTGAAGGAATATATCAAATCTGTGAGAGAAAATAACAAGGAAGAGAAAGTGAAACAAGAAATGGATGAGATTGAAACCATAAATATTGAATTTATAGTGTGGCCAAATTACTTCCTAAAAACGAGCGTTTGCATAAAGAAATTGAGCATTTGAAAAAGATTTACAAAGATCAATTTGATTCGATTAAAAAGACATGTGCTCTTTCTAAAGAACACTGTGACTCTTTGATTGCTCAATTAAACTCTAAATTTATGGAAAATGCAGATTTAAAAGGTCAAATTCAAGAAAATGTTTTTGTGACAAGAGCATTACAAAATGAATTAAGGAGATCAAAAGGTAAAAGTGTGCTTGATAATGCCATCACAATAACTAATGCCACCACTATTGCTCTAGGGATGTTCAAACTTGATTTAGATCCTTTAGCTCATAGGTTATTGAAAAATAGGGACGCTCACATAGACTATCTTAAGTACACTCAAGAACAAGCAAATATTCTTCGAGGAATAGTCGAACAAGCTAAAGCAAAACAACCTTTAGATAATGCGTTAGACTTTGCCTGTAAGCATGCCAAAAAAATTTAGGAGTTACTTGTTTATGTTCGAGACACATGCCCTACTGCGAATAAACTTAGTGAGAAATTGGTTGCTATCACACCAATGAACAAAGTCAAGAAAGTTATGTTTTCTGAACCTCTCACATCCTCGAGCAACATTCATAAATATGTAGAGTCATCCAAAACACAAGATTCTAACACACTTGTGTTGCCTTCTACAGGATTGAAGAGTTCTACTAGTGCTAGCAGATCACAGCCTATATGCAATAAAAAACTGATAGGATCTCGCAAACACCAAGTAACAACATTAAGAATAAAGTAGAAGTCTAACTTAGGAGAGCTAATTTAAGTTCTAATAAAAAAGAATCGTGTTAAAGACCCTATTTGTGATGCAAATGTTAAGCATAGTATGTTAAATGCGAATTCTGAGTTAATTTGTGTTAAATGTAAACAATGTATGTTTGATGCAAATCATGATGTGTGTTTCCTTGATTTCGTGAATGATGTAAATGTGCGCTCTAAATCTAAATCTGCTAAGCAAAGCCAACAACATAATATTTGGAAACCTACGGGTAAAGTGTTCACTGAAGTAGGATATAAGTGGAAACCAACAAGAAAAAATTTCACTTTAGTTGGTAACTCGTGCCCTTTAACTAGGTTCACTTCAACTAACTTAGTGCCTCCTAAGGAAACCACTTCTCACTCAGGAGAAACACAAAAACCAAAGATTAAAGTCTATAGCTAGAGACCCAAACAAGTAAAATATGTAGGTTCAAGTAAAAAATATAAGATTATAGAATCTAGGATTGCTAACAACTCAGAACCTAATCATTCTGGGGATCCAATGCTACAAATGTTCCATCTTCTTCTTCTCTTTTCAATGACAGGCTGTCCAGATTTTTCTCTGGTATCTGGACTTCGGATGCTCAAAACATATGACAGAAAACCGCTCTTAGCTTATGAACTTCGTCAGTAAATTTTTAGGAACTGTTAGATTTGTAAACGACCAGATTGCAATGATCATGGGTTATGGTGATTATCAGCTAGGGAATGTAACTATCTCAAGGATATATTATGTAGAGGGTCTCAGACAAACTTGTTTTCAGTTGGACAATTCTATGACTCGGATCTTGAAGTTGCTTTTTGGAAAAACACTTGCTTTATTCGAAATTTAGACGGTGTTGATCTACTTTTAGGATCCAGAGACATAAACTTGTACACAATTTCTCTGGATGACATGCTAATGACTTCTCCGATCTGTTTACTATCGAAAGATTCAAAGACTAAGAGCTGGTTATGACACTGACGGTTATCTCATCTCAACCTTGGTACTCTAAATAAGCTAGTCAAAGACGATCTTGCACGAGGCATTCCAAAGCTTAAATTTAAGAAAGATCATCTGTGTTCAGCATGTGCATTAGGCAAAAGTAAGAAATCCTCTCATCAACCCAAAGTTGAAGACACAAACCAAGAGAAACTTTATCTTTTGCATATGGATCTTTGTGGCCCGATGCTTGTGGAAAGCATTAATAGGAAAAAGTATATATTGGTGATTGTTGACGATTACTCACAATTCACTTGGGTCAAATTTCTAAGATCAAAGGATGAAGCTCCTGACGCTATCATCAAAAGCATCAAAAATATTCAAGTTCATTTGAATGCCACAGTCCGTAATGTTAGAACAGATAATGGAACTGAATTTGTTAATCAGACTCTTTGAGAATTTTATGAAATTGTCAGCATCTCGCATCAAAATCTATTGCTCGCACTCTTCAACAAAATGGCATTGTCGAAAGACGAAACCGGACTCTAGTGGAAGCTACTCGCACAATGTTGATATTTTTAAAAGCTCCGTTATTTCTGTGGGCGAAAGCAATCAATACAGCTTGTTATACCCAAAACCGTTCACTGATCCGTCTTCGATACAACAAGACTCCATATGAGCTGATGCACGACAAGAAACATGATTTATTTTTTCTTCATGTCTTTGGTTCACTCTGTTATCCGACCAATGACATTGAATATTTGGGTAAACTAAACGCAAAGGCCGATATTGGTATTTTTGTTAGTTACGCGCCCGCAAAGAAAGCTTTCAGAATCTATAACAGGAGAACCCGAAAAATCATGGAAACCATTCATGTAACCTTCGATGAGATGACAGCGATGGCTTCTGAACAATTCAGTCCAGGACTCGGGCTTTAGTTAATGACTCCAGCAACATCCAGTTCAGGACTCATAACAAACCTTGTTCTTCAACAACCTTTTAACCTACCAAACAGAAAGGATTGGGATCGTTTGTTCCAACCTATGTTTAATGAATACTTTAATCCTCTATCAAGTGATGTTTCTCCAGTTCAAGTAGCTGCTACACCAAGAGCTGTTGATATAGTCGGTTCACCTTCATCAACAACCATTGATCTAGATGCACCTTCAACAAGCAGTTCATAAACTAACTGTCACACCCTGCCAAGGCGGAATCGCAAGGCATGATCAATAGGCATCATCACAACACAAGGCGTCAAAATAGAGAAAACTAAAAATGACATTTATTAAACTCCAAAATCAAAGCGTGTTATGACAGCGCCCAAAACAAAAATCTAACATATAATGCATGAAGAACAAAACATGACAAGTTTAATTGATAACTAAAACAGATAAATCATAGACTCCGCATGCAAGCCTATGGTCCAGCTAACTCCTCTTCCTAACTCTTCACACGTTTTGCTCACCTGAAAATGATGCTTAAAATGTCAACATAAATGTTGGTGAGAGTTACAGGTTTAAGACACATTTATGAAACCGCGATCAACAAAACAACATTTACGAACATATATGCATGGCTATTCTATCACAAACCAAAATTCACAATTATCTAGGGTGGATCGTACCCCTCCGTCCCACAATCTATCTCTGTGCAAGACTAACCCACTTGACTAGCTAAGTCCGTTCGGGTTACACACTAGGCATGCCATTCTCACATGCACACGCCTTACCATAATTCATAACACATAGCAATAGCACGTAGCAATCATATAGTTTGACACTTAAAAACACATATCACGGTTCATAATTCGAAAACAGTTTTGCATCATTTCCATCCTAAAATATAAGTAAAAAGTAGGACTGTAAAACTCACCTCGATGCAAAGGAAATCCAAACTCTTCAATTAACCTTGCAAAGAATCTAAACAAAATAATACACACATATGTTACCATCGATTAGGTCACACACCCAAGTCGACGTAACAATCACAATGATGAATAATCTATATCCTATCTTAATTCAACTCTCTATATACTCCTCATACTTGCTAACCTCAAATTATCTCACAAACCTTACTTCTTAACTTTCTGCATTTTATCCCATTTTTATAGTCACAAGATGACTCTAAATAAAATACTTAAACACCTAATTATTTCTTTTCCTTACATCCCATAGCTCCCTAATGAGTTGTGAGCTTCTATGATTTTTTAGAAAAAATAATAATGAGTCTAACTATTTTATAAAAATTCAACATCACAAAGTGTCCATAATATGACCTGATTCGACTTTCAAAAAGTTTAGCTTGAGCAGACCCATTTAAACACTTAGGAAAATTCTACAAAAATTCCAGAAAATCATAAACATCATGAACATGCTACAGTAGCAAGCCCATCAATTAAAAAGACGTTTTGATATGGTTTTTGACCTCACAAACACAACTCAGAATCTGCCCTAAAAACTCAGTTTTGACAATGAATCTTGTTTGATTAATTTGACTAACTTCCACTCACTTTAAATTCATGAAACCACTTGGGTTGGACTCTCTGTAGTTAATTTTAGGCTCAAGAAAATAAATAAAAGCTATCCGTATGACCGAGATATGCCTCTCACAAGATGACCTAAAATTCTGCCTAGATTTCTATTCCGAATTTCGCATAATTAACCCTAATTAACTTACCCATAACCCTAATTATTAACCCTAAAACGATTTTTGATGATCAAAACCTCTTAATTACAGATTATTTACAATAACCTAATCCATCCTTAATGATTGTTACGTTAAATAAAATCAATTGAATTGAAAAAGGATTTAGAAAACATTACCTTAACTCTTGAAAATCAAAACCCTAAAAATTTTTGGGTTTCCCTTTGTTCTTTGTGTTGTTCGACCGGCCAAAGAGAGAGGAGAGGAGAAAAAAAGGTGATTTTTGATTAAGTTATGATTTGTATTTATAGGCTTAGGAAAAGATAATTACCAAAAATAAATTGTAATCAAATTGGGATTCTTTCTCTTTTTTTTCTTCCCTTGTTCGGCCGATCCACACAACCACCCTTTTAATTATATTTTTTTCTTTTATTTATTTATTATACATTTACTTTAATTCTAAGTAAAAACCTTTAATTATTTTGCTAAACCTTGAATTTTCTAACTAGTTTTCAAACTAACCTTCGATTCTAACTATTTTTAAAAATAAAAAGCACTCTAAAATCTATAAAATAATAAACTAATATATAGAATATAAATTACATATACATAGTACGTACACAGAATATTATCTATACGACATTTGAAACTACGCAAAGCTTTCAAATGATTTTATTTCCACAAGTACCATGATTCATCACTCATGTACTTCCATCTCATACACATATAAAACACATAAACTAAATTATACAGGTTTAACTAACCTGCTAAAATCTCATTTGTCACAGTGAGACTTTCATTTCTTTCCTTTCTTTCCAAACCGCACTACACCTTTCCAAGGTGAGACTATCAACATTACATGATCACCAACTTGAAACTCTGAGGGTTTCCTTCTATTATCTGCGTAGCCCTTCTAACGATCTCTAGTAGCTTTAAGTCTATCTCTAATCACAACTACTTTATCAGTTGTATCTTGCACTAACTCCGGTCTAATTAATCTGCTATCTCCTATCTTAACCTATAATACAGGCGACCTATACTTTCTTCCGTGCAACGCCTTAAAAGGAGCACAACGTATACTCGAATGATAGCTATTGTTATAGGAAAATTCAGCCAACGGCAAATGAATATTCCAACTTCCACCAAAATCTATCACACACGCTCTCAGCATATCCTCTAACGTTTGTATTGTACGCTCGCTTTGTCCATCCATCTAAGGATGATAAGCCGTACTCATATCCAAATGTGTGCCCAATGCTTTTTGCATAGTTTGCCAAAACCTTGATGTAAAACGTCCATCTCTATTAGAAATAATCGATGTTGGTACACCATGACGTGCAACAATCTCATCGATGTACAACCTTGCTAACTTTTCCATACTATAATCCTCTCGTATTGCCAAGAAATGCGCCGATTTGGTCAACCTATTAACTTTGACCCAAATCGCATCATGACCACTACTTGATCTTGGCAACTTTGTTATAAAGTCCATAGCTATTTTCTCCTATTTTCACTCAGGTATCTCAGGTTGTTGCAATAAACATGACGGTTTTTGATGCTCAGCCTTCACCTTTGCGCATGTCAAACACTTGCTAACATAAATAGCAATCTCCTTCTTCATACCCGGCCACCAATACATGTCTCAAAGATCATGGTACGTCTTGTCCGCTCTGGGATGCACAAAGTACCTCGTCTTATGAGCTTCATCCATGATCTTGGTTCTTACACCACCCACTAATGGAACCCATATACGATCCATATAGTATATGCTTCCATCCTCTCTCTTTTCCATTTGTTGGTATGTACCATTCAATCCTTTAGCTATCACATTTTCATCCTTAAACGCTTCACCTTGAGCTGCCAATATCAGTCCTTTAACTCCAGACTGAATTGTCATAGTCATTGCTCGCATTTGTCGAGGCTTCACTCTCTCCTTTCTACTTAAAGCATCAGCTACTACATTT
Source organism: Tanacetum coccineum (assembly GCA_026074375.1). NCBI lineage: Eukaryota > Viridiplantae > Streptophyta > Magnoliopsida > Asterales > Asteraceae > Tanacetum > Tanacetum coccineum. The sequence continues at coordinate 48,481 of BQNB010014851.1, read as the reverse complement.
GCTTTACCAGGATGGTACTTAATCTTACATTCGTAATCACTAAACAGCTCTAACCATCTCCTTTGACGCATATTCAACTCCTTCTAATCGAATATGTGTTGAAGGCTCTTATGATCTGTATAGATAACACTCTTTGTTCCATACAAATAATGCCTCCAAATCTTAAGCGCAAACACCACCATGCCTAACTCTAATTCATGAGTCGTGTAGTTCTTCTCATGGATCTTCAATTGTCTTGATGTATAGGCGATTACCTTATCCCTTTGCATAAGAACACATCCCAATCCTTGGTTCGACACATCACAATAAACCACAAAATCTTCTACTCAATCGGGTAATGACAATATTGGTGCATTACAAAAATTGTCCTTCAACGTTTAAAAAGCTTCCTCCTTCTTCTCACCCTATTCATACTTTTGATTTTTCTGAGTCAACGAAGTAAGAGGTTTAGCAATCTTGGAGAAGTTCTCAATGAATCGTCTATAATATCCATCTAATTCCAAAAATTATCTTACTTCAGATGGTGTCGTAGAGGCTTTCCAACTTTTCACCGCTTTAATCTTACTTGGGTCCACGTGAATCCCTTCGTGATTTACCACGTGTCCAAGAAAATGTACCTCTTGCAACCAAAACTCGCACTTGGAGAACTTTGCATACAACTTCTCCTTCCTTAGCAATTCTAACATCAATCTCAAATGATTTTCATGATCCTCCTTCGTCTTTGAGTATATCAAGATATCGTTAATAAACACTGTGACGAACTTATCCAGGTACGGTTTGTACACTCGGTTCATTAAGTCTATAAAAACTGCAGGTGCATTTTTCAATCCAAATGGCATAACCATAAACTCAGAATGCCCATATCATGTTCTGAACGCGGTCTTCGAGATATCATCATCATGCACTCTTAGCTGATGATAACCAGATTGAAGGTCTATCTTAGAGAAGTAGCACGCTCCTTGCAGTTGGTCAAATAAATCGTCGATCCTAAGGAGTGGATAACGATTCTTGATGGTCAACTTGTTTAGTTCATGATAGTCTATGCACATACAGAATGATCCGTCCTTCTTCTTGACAAACAAAACTGGCGCTCCCCATGGAGAGTAACTTGGCTGAATAAATCCCTTATCTTGCAACTCTTGAAGTTGTTCTGACAGTTCTTGCATCTCCGAAGGCGCTAGCTGATATGGTGACTTTGCTACAGGCGTCGCTCCAGGATTCAAATCTATACGAAACTCTACTTGTCGTTGTGGCGGTAATCCTAATAGGTCATCCAGAAATATGTCCTCGAAATCACGGACGATACGAATATCGCTTAACGTTGGTTAATTCGCCTTTGTGCTAATTAACGTCTTTGTCTTCCCGACATTACGTTCTCCTTGAACACAGAGTACCTTACCTCCTTCTACATGTATCTTAACTATCTTCTAGTGACACACGATCATAGCCTTTTGGTTCGACAACCAATCCATTCCTACTATCACATCAAAACTTCCTTGTCCTAATGGTATCAAGTCTATAGGGAATATAGAATCTCCTAGCTCTAGTCTACAGCCACGGAAAATTCCATCAACTTCTTCCTTCTTACCATTAGCTACTTCTATCACATATCCAGGTTTCGCAATACTAGGTTTCTCATTTAATAAAGGCGCAAATTGGATATAAAACTAAAATCAGCACCAGAATTGAAAAGCACAGTAGCGTAGAGATTGTTTAAGGAATATGTACCCATCACTACATTAGGATCCTGAAGAGCATCAACAGCATTCACATTGAAAGCCCTTCCCCTGGCTCGGTTCTCATTGCCTCGGGTGTTCCTATTCCCTTCCAACGTTAGCTGATTTCCAGATTGACTACGTCCTTGATTCCAACTAGGATAATTTGGACGTAAGTGATCTAAACTTCCACACTCATAACAAGCTTTCTGCCCATCTTTTGGCCTAACTGCTCGTATTGGCTCTGCATGCCTAACCGGTGATCTATAATCTCGAGCTATGTGACCTGGCCTTTGGCGATTATAGCACACTCGACATGGTCCATTTTCAGCATGATAACCCTTACACCTAGCGCACTTTAGAAAATTTCCATTTTCTCTTATAGGAGGAACTGCTGCTACAAACCCTCGTCCCCCTTTAGCTTTCTTTTCATCTTTTCTAACACTTTCTGACTTATTTGCCTCATCTTTTTCTTTCCTTTTCTCACCAGCCTTAGCCAAAGTACCACTACAAACTGCCTCATCAGTCAATATCCCAGCAGTAAGAATAGCAACTTGAATAGTAGCAGGTTGAGTGGCTCGAAGCATTCTACGAATCTGAGATGGCAACCCATTTATGTACCTTGTGACACGCTTCGTCTCAGGAGTTACCAAATATGGAACCAATTTTGCCAACTCATGAAATTGATCAGTGTGTCCAGCATGATCAGCACCAACCATTGAATGATTCCAAAACTTACCTTCCAACTTCTCAATCTAATTGCTTGGATAAAACTCCATTGTTAGCAATGCCTTAAAGTCATTCCACACAATTGCATTAGCAGCATCTCGACCTCTTGCTTGGACTTGAGTATTCCACCAAGTTAAAGCCTTGCCAATGAATGAAATCGCGGCATACTTCACCCTTTGATTAGCCAAACATCCATTATTATCTATTACGAATTCCATCTTTTCAATCCATCTAGTCAACGCTACCGCACCACCAGTTCCGTCAAAGTCTCGAGGTCCACACGCCACAAATCCTTTGTAGGTGCAACCATTGTTTCCTCCACCATTTCCATTACCATTGGCATTGTTGAGGTTGTTAGTCACTTGAGTTACAATGTTCGGGATGATGTTCTGAAGTTGTTGAGCAATGATTTCCATGACATCAGGAGGGTTGTTAGGTTGACGTGTTTGAACCATGTTTCTGCTAAGACATAAGATTATATATATTAGATGATACACTATAGATTTCATATCCTATGATATTACTATCCCCACAATACTATATACGTACAAACATAACCAACCAGCATGTGTCAATACCAATTACATGTAATCTTACTTGCAAGTCCATTTGTGTTGTGGCGCATGTATAATTATGTTGTACACCATAATTATAGATGCCCCCTTTTACGCGTGTACTCGCTCCTATGAAAATACTTTTTGAAATCAACACATCATGCAACACATAACATATTTAATAAGGCACATAGCACACAAGATAAATCCTAAAACCACATCTCATTAATAATCATAATAGAAAATAACATTTCTTAACATGGTTCAAACAATAGAAAGAAACACTAAACATCTTAAATCAAATCGATTGCACGAGTAGTCAGGTCGAAGTCGAACTCAGCTCCTAGCAACGTCTTCAATTGTCAGGTTCATGGGTTGATTACTAGCCGTAGACTCAAGGTCCGAATCGTTAGCATCCTCAATCAGCCATCCATTCATATTGCCTTCTTGTGGTGGTAATGGGTAAGGTGCAAACTTATTCCTTTGATCTTCCATTTGGAGTTGTGGATGATCCACGAATCTATATTTGTTGTAAGGAGGGTGCTCACTCAGCTCTTTTTCTTCTTCATCTGAGGTGTAATATTCTTGGAACCTAGAAACATTTCCTTCCTTGTCGATCCTTCTTCTCCGAATCACCCCAATCGTTTGGTCACCTACTTTCCTTATAGTCATACTCTCTTCCACTCTACACGGATATAATTCGATGGGTATACGGCACTTACGATTTGTATGTCGTATCTTATAGCTAGAAATCGGGTTGATATAACGCTTAATCCCAGTCGGACGCATGATTCCCCAACGAAACTTACGCTTTGAGGGAGACATAACTCTATAAATAAGGAAGAGTATGAGCTCCATCAGATACCCGGCCACTGTCACACCTCTAAATTCACTACAGCAGAAGACTGGATTTGGGATTGTGACTTCATGGCGTAAAGAGGACTTGATACGAGAGATAGACCTCTACATGTCGATATACCAATGCAGACTCCATATATCCCGTAATATAGAACACCTTAGAAAAACATTGCTAAAAATGTCAACATAAAGTTGGTGAGTTCATAGGTTTTATTGTTTGATAATAATGATGAACCACAAGATTTATGACCATATCATGAAATATAGCAATCCTATATATAATAATGAAAATTATTTACTATTATCTAAGCTTATGACACCGAAGCGTTAACATATATCATCATAGATAAGCCCGTGCAGATGTTCATCCCGCAACATCCGTATCTGACTCAAATGAAACTGTGTTTGCTTGATTAATGCCAGTCCAAGACAAACAGGGATTGTCAATCCTGATAGATCTATCCATAACATTCGCGCTCCCTCAACCGGTCATCCGGTCAAGAAATTAACAGTTCATGATAAATTGGGCAATATAGCAAGTTGGGTTGAATAGGGACTTAGACCCAAATAGTAAATCAGTAAATGTAGCTGTGTTCAACTGTAAAAAGAATTTAAGCAATGTTCTCACCCCAAAAGATGATTTAAAACAGTAAAGTAGGGGCTATGAAACTTACCTTATCGGTTAGCCGTCTGGAACTGATAACGGTTCAATGCACGTCAAAAGTGACTCATTCAAACACCTAAGTTATAACAATTCTGAGTTTATATTCTAACATTCAAAGTATGAAATGAATTATGCAAATGGGTTATGAAAGGCATTGTCGTTTATGAGATAATGTAACACCCCCAAAATGGGTCGCAGCGGAATAAGGATCCGGGGCATGTTACTTCAAGATCAACAGCACAAGATATATATAAGAACGACACAACAGTCGTTTAAACTGATACATTGGATTTAAATAAAAGACATATTACAAAAGCTTATAGCTTTACTTGTTCTTGTTTATTATTACAAAAGATAACATAGATTTCCCAAAACATGATGCACATAAATCTTTAACAGTGCAATCCAAAACATAATCCAATGCATCCTTGGCATCTCGTGCCTAATGACCTCCTGAAAACATTGCTTAAAACGTCAACAAAATTGTTGGTGAATTCATAGGTTTATGTATTTAAATTATGCAGGACCGCAAGATTTTCCCGTGATGTTACAACAGATGCCAACAATCACAAAACCAGATTACTGTTGCACTAAGCTCATGACACCGAAGCTCAACCTATATTTGCTATTTTAGCAGTTATTTGCCCGTACAGATGTTGTAACCCGCAACATCCAAGTCCGACATGGTCAACGTTCGTTCCCAGTGATAGCTAATCACCCAAACGGGGAGGTTAATCCCAATAGATCTATTTATAACATTCGCGCTCACATAATGTAATTAACAACTACATCTATGCAATTGACAGTTCATGATAATGGGCTCAGGAGGGTTATCGCTACTTAGGCAAACACATAATCAATATACTTTCAACACTTGCGTCCAATTTATAAAACAAAGCATGTTCTCACCCCAAATAATAGTAAATCAGTAAAACTGTAAAAGTGGGGCTATGAACTCACCTTGAGTACAGATAGCTCAAATATAACACAGATAAACGTCACGCAAAACGTGCGATGCAACCTATTTAAATTAAGGTCGTATAAGTACCGAGTACTTCAATTTATTCTCGCAAGATGACCTAAAATTCAGCCCAGATTTCTATTCCGAATTTAACATAATTAAACCTAATTAACTTCTCTAAAACCCTAATTATTATCCCTAAAACGATTTTTGAAGATAAAAACCTCTTAATTACAGAAACCTAATCATAATTATAAATCCCTAATCCATCTTTAATGATTGTTACGTTTTATGATTTGTATTTATAGTGTTAAAGGATAATTACCAAATTAAAATTATAGTCTGACTAAAACTTGTTTTTCCCCCTCTTCTTTTCCCCATATCCGGCCCAACAAACACCCCCATATATTTTTATATATTTTTTTAAATTTAATTATTTTTTACACAAAAACCCTTTAATTTAGTAACTTTTATAAAAGCCTTTACTTGTTTTACTAAACCTTAAACTTTCTAACTAGTTTTCAAACTAAATTTCATTTCTAACTATTTCTAAATATAGAAAGCACTCTAAAACCTATAAAATACTAAACTAATATATATAATATGAATTACATATACATAGTACGTACATAGAATATTACGTACACAACATTTGATACTACACAAAGCTTTCAAATGACTTCATTTCCACAAGTACCATGATTCATCACTCATGTACTTCCATCTCACACAAAATAACACACAAACATATAATGACACACATAAACTGAATTATACAGGCTTTAACTAACCTGCTAAAATCTCAGTTGTCACACTATGGGTGTATAACAACGTAACCCACTGTCTATGATGACTTGTATTCAAACATTAGCATTCTCAAACAACTGGGGATACTTAGCCCTCAAATGATCCTCACGTTCCCAGGTAAACTCTGGTCCACGCTTGGAATTCCATCGCACTTTCACAATAGGTATCTTACTACGCTTAAGGGTCTTGACCTCACGGTCCATAATCTCTAAAGGCTCTTCTACAAAACGTAAGGTCTTATTTACCTTAATCTCATCTAATGGCACATGCAGATTTGCATCAGCTAAACACTTCTTTAGATTTGACACATGAAACGTGTCATGCACACTACTCAATTCCTTAGGTAATCTCAACCTATATGCCACAGAACCAATCCTCTCGAGGATTTCAAAAGGTCCTACAAATCTTGGGGCTAATTTGCCTTTCTTTCCAAAATGCACTACACCTTTCTAAGGTGAGACTTTCAACATTACATGATCACCAACTTGAAACTCTATAGGTTTCCTTCTATTATCTGAGTAGCTCTTCTGACGATCTCTAGCAGCTTTAAGCATATCTCTAATCACAACCACTTTATTTGTTGTTTCTTGCATCAACTCCGGTCCAATTAATCTGCTATCTCCTATCTTAGCCCACAATACAGGCGACCTACACTTCCTTTTATACAACGCTTCAAAAGGAGCACAAAGAATGCTCGAATGATAGCTATTGTTATAGAAAATTCAACCAACGGCAAATGAATATTCCAACTTCCACCAAAATCAATCATACACGCTCTCAGCATATCCCTCTTATGTTTTATTGTAACGGCTCGCTGTGTTCCATCCGTTCTGAGGATGATAAGCCGTACTCATATATAACGCGTTCCCAAAGGCTTTTTGCATCGTTTCCAAAAATTGCGTTAAAATGTCCACCTTATTAGAAATATCGTGTTGGTAAACCATTGTGTCGTGCAAACAATCATCGTTGTATAACTTGCTAACTTTTCCATACTATAATCTCTCGTATGCCAAGAAATGCGCGATTGTGTTAACCTATCAACTATGACCCAAATCGATCATGACCACTACTTGACTTGGCAACTTTGTTATAATGTCCATAGCTTGTTTCTACTTACTTCCCAATAGGTATATCAGGTTGTGGCAATAAACCTGACGGTATTTGATGGCTAGCTGTCACCTTTATGTCATGTCAAACATTGCTAAATAATAGCAATCAACTTCTTCCTACATGGCACACCTAATACTGTTCTCGAAGATATAGGAACATATTGTCGCTCCAGGATGCATAAAGTACCTCGTCTTATAAGCTTCGTCCATGATCTTGGTTCTTACACCACCCACTAATGGAACTCACATACGATCCAAATAGTATAGGCTTCCATCATCTCTCTTTTCCATTTGTTGGTCTGTACCATTCAATCCTTCAGCTATCACATTTTCATCCTTAAACGCTTTATCTTGAGCTGCCAATATCAGTCCTTTAACTCCAGACTGAATTGTCACAGCCATTGCTCGCACTCGTCGAGGCTCCACCCTCTCTTTTCTACTTAAAGCATCAGCTACTACATTTGCTTTACCAGGATGGTACTTAATCTCACATTTATAATTACTAAACAGCTCTAACCATATCCTTTGACACATATTCAACTCCTTCTGGTCAAATATGTGTTGAAGGCTCTTATGATCTGTATAGATAACACTCTTTGTTCCATACAAATAATGCCTCCAAATCTTAAGCGCAAACACCACCGCGCCTAACTCTAAGTCATGAGTCGTGTAGTTCTTCTCGTGGATCTTCAATTGTCTTGATGCATAGGCGATTACCTTATCCCTTTGCATAAGAACACATCTCAATCCTTGGTTTGACGCATCACAATAAACCACAAAATCTTCTACCCTATCCAGTAACGACAATATTGGTGCATTACACAAATTGTCCTTCAATGTTTGAAAAGCTTCCTCTTGCTTCTCACCTCATTCATACTTTTGATTCTTCTGAGTCAGCGAAGTAAGAGGTTTAGCAATCTTGGAGATGTCTTAATTAAAAGCGGCTTTACCTACTCACCCAATCCAGAAATGATCTTTTTAGATGGTGTCCTAAGGGCTTTCAACTTTTCTCCGCCTCATTCTTAGTGGGTCCACGGAATCACCGTCATGATTTACCACGGTCCAGCAAATGTACCTTCTTGCCAACCAAAATTCGCTCTTGCGAGACTTCGCATACAGCTTCTCCTTCCTTAGCAATTCCAACATCAATCTAAAATGATTTTCATGATCTTCCTTCGTCTTTGAGTATATCAGGATATCGTCAATAAACACTATGATGAACTTATCCTGGTACGGTTTGCACACTCGATTCATTAAATCCATGAAAACTGCGGGTGCATTTGTCAATCCAAATGGCATAACCATAAACTCAAAATGCCCATATCGTGTTCTGAACATGATCTTCGAGATATCATCATGTACTCTCAGCGGATGATAACCAGATCGAAGGTCTATCTTAGAGAAATAGCGTGCTCCTTGAAGTTGGTCAAACAATGTAGATCTGGGAGTGGATAAGATTCTTGATGGTCAAACTGTTCAGTTCACGTTAGTCTATGCACATACGAATGGATCATTCTTCTTCTTGGACAACAAAACTGGCGCTCCCCATGGTGAGTGACTTGGCCGAATAAATCCCTTGTCTTGCAACTCTTGAAGTTGCTCTAACAGTTCTTGCATCTCCGAAGGCGCCAGTCGATATGGCTACTTCGCTATGGGCGTTGCTCCAGGAATCAAATCTATACGAAACTCCACTTGTCGTTGTGGCGGTAATCCTAACAGGTCATCCAAAAATATGTCCTCGAAATCACGATTTGTTAGGAATATCGCGTTAACATTGGGTTCATTGCCTTTGTGCTCTATTAACGTCTTTGGTCTTCCCAACATTACGTTCTTTCCTTGAACAAGAGTACTTACCTCCTTCTACAGGTATCCTAACTATCTTCTCATGACACACGATCACAGCCTTTTGGTTTGACAACCAATCCATTCCTATTATCACATCAAAACTTCTTTGTCCTAATGGTATCAAGTCTATAGGGAATATAGAATCTCCTAGCTCTAGTCTACAGCCACGGAAAATTCTATCAACTTCTTCCTTCTTACCATTAGCTACTTCTATCACATACCCAGGGTTCGCAATACTAGGTTTCTCATTTAATAAGGGCGCAAATTTAGTGGATATAAAACTAAAATTAGCACAAGAATCAAAAAGCACAGTAGCGTAAAGATTGTTTAAGGAATACGTACCCGTCACTACATTAGGATCCTGAAGAGTATCAACAGCATTCACATTGCAAGCCCTTCCCCTAGTTCGATTCTCATTGCCTCGGGTGTTCCTATTCCCTTCCAACGCTAGCTAATTTCAAGATTGACTACGTCCTTGATTCCACCTAGGAAAATTTGGACGTAAGTGATCCAAACTTCCACACTCATAACAAGATTTATGCCCATCTATTGGCCTAACTGCTCATATCGGCTCTGCATGCCTAACCGGTGATCTATAATCTCGAGCTATGTGACCCGGCCTTTGGCAATTGTAGCACACTCAGCATGGTCCTTTTTCAGCATGATAACCCTTACACCTAACGCACTTTGGAAATTTTCCATTTTCTCTTACAGGGAGGAATGCTGCTACAAACCCTCACGTCCCCTTTTAGCTTTCTTTTCATCTGTTCTAACACATTCTGACTTACTCACCTCGTCCCTTTTTTCCTTTTCTCACCAGCCTTAGCTAAAGTACCACTACGAACCGCCTCATCAGTCAATATCCTAGCAGTAAGAATAGCAGCTTGAATAGTAGCAGGTTGAGTAGCTCGAAGCATTCCACGAATCTGAGATGTCACCTATTAAAGTACTTGATGACACGCTTCGCTCGGACGTTACAAATGTGGAACCAACTTTGCCAACTCACGGAATCGATCAGTGTATCCAGCATGATCAGCACCAACCATTGAATGATTCCAGAACTCACCTTCTAACTTCTCAATCTAATTGCTTGGACAAAACTTCATCGTTAGCAATGCCTTAAAGTCATTCCATGCCATTGCATTAGCAGCATCTTGGCCTCTTGCTTGGACTTGAGTATTCCACCAAGTCAAAGCTTTGCCAATGAATGAACTCGCGGCATACTTCACCCTTTGATTAGCTAAACATCCGCTATTATCTATCACGGATTCCATCTTTTCAATCCATCTAGTCAACGCCACCGCACCACCAGTTCCGTCAAAGTCTCAAGGTCCACACGCCACAAATCCTTTGTAGGTGAAACCATTGTTTCCTCTACCATTTCCATTACCATTGGCATTGTTGAGGTTGTTAGTCACTTGAGTCACGATGTTCGGGATGATGTTCTAAAGTTGTTGAGCAATAATTTCCAAGACATCAGGAGGGTTGTTAGGTTGACGTGTTTGAACCATGTTTCTGCTAATACATAGGATTATATATATTAGACGATATACTACGGATTTCATATCCTATGATATTACTATTCCCACAATACTATATACGTACAAGCATAACCAACCAATATATGTCAACACCAATTACATGTAATCATACTTGCAAGTCTATTTGTGTTGTGGCGCATGTATAATTATGTTGTAGCTATACCATAATTATAGATGCCCCCTTTCTCGCGTATATTGCTATTATGAAAAAATTTTGAAATATCAACAGCTTATGCAACACATAACACATTTAATAAGGCACATAGCATACAAGATAAATCCTAAAACCACTTCTCATTAATAATCATAATCGAAAATAACATTTCCTAATATGGTTTAAACGATAAAAAGAACCACTAAGCATCCTAAATCAAATCGATTGCACGAGTAGTCGGGTCGTAGTCGAACTCAGTTCCCAGCAGTGTCTTCTATTGTCAAGTTCATGGGTTGATTACTAGCCGTAGACTCAAGGTCTGAATCGTTAGCATCCTCAGTCAACCAACCATTCATGTTGCCTTCTTGTGGTGGTAATGGGTAAGGTGCAAACTTATTCCTTTGATCTTCCATTTGAAGTTGTGGATGATCTATGAATCCATATTTGTTGTAAGGAGGGTGCTCACTCAGCTCTTCTTCTTCTTCTTCATCCGAGGTGTAGTATTCTTGGAACCTAGAAACATTTCCTTCCTTGTCGATCCTTCTTCTCCGAATCACTCCAATCGTTTGATCACCTATTTTCTTCATAGTCATACTCTCTTCCACTCTACACGGATATAAGCCGATGGGTATATGGCACTTACGGTTTGTACGCCGTATCTTATAGCCAGAAATCAAGTCGATATAACGCTTAATCCCAGTTGAACGCATGATTCTCCAACGAAACTTACGCTTTGAGGGAGACATAACTCTATAAATAAGGAAGAGTATAAGCTCCATCAGCTACTTGGCGACGAAGAAAATAATTACTAGCATATATATATATATATATATATATATATATATATTCCTTTAACAAAAAAAGTAAACGAATAGGCAATTGGAACTTCATAAAATATATACATAAAGTATATCATACATACGTACACACAAGCACATAGCTCCAAAATGCATCTATATGAAGGTTCCTAGTTATAGTCTAGGTCAATCCACCTAGTTCTCTATAACCTTGGCTCTAAATACCAATCTGTCACACCCCGCCAAGGCGGAAAATCGCATGCAATGTTCCATTAGGGATTCATCACAACACAAGGCGTCAAAATAGAGAAAACTAAAAATGACATTCAATAAACTTCAAGATTCAAAGCGTGTTATGACAACGCCTAAAACAAAATCCAACATATAATGCATGAAGAACAAAACATAACAAGTTCAATTGAAAACTAAAATAGATAAGTCATAGACTTCACATGTAAGCCTATGCTCCAGCTAACTCTTCTTCTTAACTCTTCACAGTTTTTTCTCACCTAAAAATGATGCTTAAAACGTCAACATAATTGTTGGTGAGAGTTACAGGTTTACGACTCATATATGACACCGCGATAAACAAAAACAACATTTACGAACATATATGCATGGCTATTCTATCACAAAAATCAATTCACAAATAACTAAGGTGGATCGTACCCCGCCATCCTAATAATCCCTCTCTTTTGTCTCTGCTCAAGACTAACCCACTTAACTAGCTAAGTCTACTCGGGTTACACACTAGGTCATGTCATCCTCAAATACACATACCCTTCCACAATTCATAACAAGGTCAATGTCATCTTCACATATGCATGCCTTACCACAATTCATATCATATAGCAATCATATAGTTTGACACTTAAAACACATACCACGGTTCATAGTTCAAAAACAGTTTTGCATCATTTCCATCCCAAAATATAAGTAAAAAGTGGGACTGTAAAACTCACCTTGATGCAAGCAATCCAAACTCTTCAATTAATCTTGTAAAGAATCTAAACAAACAATACACACATATGTTACCATCGATTAGGTCACACACCCAAGTCGATGTAACAATCACAACGATGGATACTCTATATCCTATCTTAATTAACTCTTCTATATACCCCTCAAGTTTCCTTACAATCTTTACTTCTCAACTTTCTGCTTTTTACTTAGTTTTTATAGTCACAAGGTGACTCTAAATAAAATACTTAAACACCTAATTGGTTCTTCTCCTTACATTCCATGGCTCCCCAATGAGTTGTGAGCTTCTATGATTTTTGGATAAAAATAATAGTGAGTTTAATCATTTTATAAAAATTCAACATCACAAAGTGTCCAGAACATGATCTGATTTGACCTTTAAAAAGTTTAGCTTGAGAAGACCCATTTAAACACTTAGTAAAATTCTAAAAAAATTTCAAAAAATCATAAACATCATGAACATGCTACAGTAGCAAGCCCATCAATTAAAAAGACGTTTTGATATGGTTTTTGACCTCATAAACACAACTCAGAATATGCCCTGAAAACTCATTTTTGACAACGAATCTTGTTTAATTTATTTAACTAACTTCCACTCACTTTTAATTCATGAAACCTATGGGGTTGGAAAGTAGACTCTCTGTAGTTAATTTTAGGCTCAATAAAATCATTAAAAGCTATTCGTATGACCGAGTTATGACTCTCGCAAGATGACCCTTCAAAATTGCCAGCTTTTTAAACTAATTTACAACTCTAAAACATCCTTATTACGCATGCTTAACACCACTAATCATACAAAAACGATTTTTAAATATCAAAACCCTAATTTTACAGATCCTATATAAACCCTAATCCATCCTTAATGATTGTTACGCAATTAAAACTTAATTGAATTGAAAAAGGTTTAAGAAATCAATACCTTAAAGCTTAGAAATCAAAACCCTAAAATTTTTGGGGTTTCCCCTTTTCTTCTGTGTTGATCGCCGGCCAAGGGAGAGGGAGAGACAAAAAGAATGATTTTTGTTTAGGTTATGATTTGTATTTATAGTGTTAAAGGATAATTACCAAATTAAAATCATAGTTTGACTAAAACTTGTTTTCCCCCCTCTTCTTTTCCCCATATCCGGCCGAACAAACACCCCCGTATATTTTTATATATTTTTTTAAATTTAATTATTATTTATACAAAAACCCTTTAATTTAGTAATTCTTATAAAAGTCTTTACTTGTTTTACTAAACCTTAAACTTTCTAACTAGTTTTCAAACTAAATTTCATTTCTAACTATTTCTAAAAATAGAAAGCACTCTAAAACCTATAAAATATTAAACTAATATATATATATATATATATATATATATATATATATTTCATATAGTATATATATGAAATTACATATACATTAGTAAGTACACAGAATATTAATTATAACAACATTTGATACTAACAAAGCTTTCAAAATGACTTCATTTCTATTCAGTACTGTTTTTATCACTACTGACATTCCACTCTCACACAAAATAACACACAAAACATATAATCACACACATAAAATGAATTATACAGGCTTTAACTAACATGCTAAAATCTCAGTTGTCACACTATGGGTGTATAACAACGTAACCCACTGTCTATGATGACTTGTATTCAACTGTTTATCATAAACCTATGAATTTCACTCAACCATTGTGTTGACCTTTTTAGCATGTTTATCTCAGGTAATTGAGCAACTTATGGCACGAAGTGACACGGACCTGAAGATGGCTAAATTGTTATCATTCAAACTTTATGTTTCTAGATTTTAGGACCACTTTTTGTAAAAACTCTGATGAATAAATAAATAATAACAAAATTTTCTAAAACGTCTCTTTATGAGTCATTTTCTATGATTATGTTTGTTGATCCATGAAGTAATACCTCAGATTAGCTTCCGCTGCTATATGTCAAAAATGCGGGTGTTACAGATTGGTATCAGAGCTCATGGTTCTAGAGAACAAGGGTAAAACCTAAACTATAACTATTTTTTCCATCCAAGAAAGTTCTCCGTGCCACTGTAGTTTCCAGAATAGTATGTATAAGAAATTTCCATGGCAGATAATACACTACTATTATATTATATATAAATAACTTATATTATTTCCATTGGGTTGTTATATAGTTATGTCTCCCCCCCCCCATCCTATTATTATCCTATCTGATTCTGATGTTGAGGATAATTTTTCCTCTACACACTCTCCTGACTATATCCCGGCTTCCCCGGACTATTTCCCAGCCTTACCGAGAAACACCTCTCTTAACTTTTCAGATGAGTTAACTAAGAATCTTTTAGCCTCACTAGCCCTCTCACCTTTTTATGATGACCTGTATATGAAGGTCATGCAAGCATATGATGTTACTAATAATGAATTACCTATTCCATCACAAGCTCCTATTGCTCCATCGACTATTTTGCCTCCATCTCCAGTGTTATCACTATCACCAATGTTTGATTTCCCGACATTTCTTTCCTCCTAAGAAGATTTCACCACCTAAAGACGCTGAGACACCTGTTGAATCACCCATTCTAATATCTCCATCTTCATCAGTAGGATCTTCATTGTTGTTCCCAAACTTAGATCTTATGCCTTAGGTTATAAGGTTATTGTTATCTTGGATAAACACAAGGTAACAATGAGA
>BQNB010014851.1:4194-26938 GCA_026074375.1 Tanacetum coccineum | reverse complement strand
TTAGCAAGGATTTCAAATCTACTAAAATACTTTAGTGAAAACTTATTTTGCTTTCCTTGTCTGATAGAAACCTGCCTATGGGGTTGTAACTTTAACAGAACCATACCTCCAATTGCAAAGCTCCTTTTAGTTGTTTTTATCAGCTTGTTGCTTCATTCTAATTTGAGCTCTGGCTAAATGAAACTTCAAAACCTCAATAGCTTGTTCCCTGGCCATAAGAGTCCTGTCCACAGCATCCACTTTGCTTAAGCCTCCCACATAAGGAACATAGACTGGTGGTGACTACCCATATAGGGCTTCAAAAGGAGTAGTATTAATTGTTGAATGGTAGTTAGAATTATACCAAAGTTCAGCCAAAGACACCCACTTAAACCAATCTTTAGGATGTTCACTAGTCATACATCTTAGATAGCCTTTCAAATACCTGTTAAGGACCTCAGTTTGTCCATCTGTCTGTGGGTGATAAGATGTTGAAAGCAACAATTTAACATGAAGAAGCTTGAACAACTCCTTCCAGAAAGTGCTTAAGAACACTTTATCCCTATCTAATACAATAGATTCTGGCAGCCGATGTAAATTGCAAACATGATCCAAAAAGACTTGAGCTACTTGTGTTGCTGTAAATGGATAAGCCAAAGGTATGAAATGACCATATTTGGTCAATCTGTCAACTACCACCAATATAACAGTAAATCCATAGGATTTAGGAAGGCCCTCTATGAAATCCATAGAGATACTAGTCCATACAGTCTTAGGAATAGGAAAGGGTTGTAGAAGGCCTGGATATGCAGCAAGATCAGGTTTACATTTCTGACATACCAAACACTCCTATACATATTGCTTGATCTATTTTCTTAAACCCTTCTAATAAAACACAAAAC
Organism: Tanacetum coccineum; assembly: GCA_026074375.1. Classification (NCBI taxonomy): domain Eukaryota; kingdom Viridiplantae; phylum Streptophyta; class Magnoliopsida; order Asterales; family Asteraceae; genus Tanacetum; species Tanacetum coccineum. Next base: position 26,057 of record BQNB010014851.1, on the reverse strand, counting down.
AAATTTTATGGGTAATGGTCCTTACCCCTGAGTGACCACCAATAGCTCCTTTATGGAAATGGGCTAGTAAATCCTTCCTTAGTGACTCATTGTTGTCCACCACCAATTTCCCTTTCCTGAGCAATTGACCATTGTGGATAGCATAGTGATTTTTGGTCTCCCCCTTTTGAAGGTTAACCACAATAGTGTGTAAGTGTTCATCTTGAGTCCAACTAGCTTCTATCCTTTGGTTCAAATCAGTAGTTATAGAAGTAGTAGCCATAGTAAATAATTCACTAGCATCCTCCCTTCTAGACAATGCATCAGCTGTTGTATTGTCTGAACCCTTTTTGTATTCCACCTCATAATCAAAGCCCATTAGCTTGGGGAGCCACTTCATCTGAGCTGGTGTGGTAATTTTCTAATCTAACAGATACTTAAGGCTGTAATGGTCTGTTTTAATGACAAAATGTATGTCTAAAAGATAACCCCTCCACTTGTCTTAAGCCATGAGGACTGCCAAAAATTCTTTCTCATAAGTAGATAGAGCTTGATGCCTTAGAGCTAAAGTTTTGCTCATATAAGCTATAGGATGACCTTCTTGATGTAGGATTGCACCTAAACCAACACCAGATGCATCTGTTTCCACAACAAAGGGTTTATTAAAGTCTGGGAGTGCTAAAACAGGAGCTTGTACCATAACATTCGTTAAGTAAGTAAAAGCTTGTTGTGCCTCATTGCTCCATTGAAATGAATTTTTCTTAAGCAATTATGTTAGTGGCCTACTGATGGAAGCAAAATCTTTGATAAACCTTCTATAATAACCAGTTAGACCCAAAAACCCTCTCAATTGCTTGATATTAGTTGGAGTAGACCAGCATTGCATAACCTGTATCATTTCTGGATCTGTGGCTACCCCCTCAGCAGAAATTACATGGCCCAAATACTCCACATGAGTTGTGTCAAACACACACTTACTCTCTTTGGCAAACAAAATGTGCTTCCTCATTGTAGACAATACCATGGAGAGATGTTGAATATGATCTTCTAAACTTTTGCTATAAATGAGGATATCATCAAAGAAGACAAGGGTAAACTTTCTCAAGTATTCTCTAAATACATCATTCATAAGAGCTTGAAAAGTTGAGGGGGCATTAGTTAAGCCAAAAGGCATAACTAAGAACTCATAATGCCCCTCATAGGTCCTGAATGCAGTTTTGGCTATATCCTCTTCATACATTCTAATCTGATGATAGCTTGATCTTAAATCCAACTTAGTGAATATGGCTGACCCATGCAACTCATCAATTAATTCCTCAATAATTAAAATGCGAAACTTGTCTTTAATGGTATGTTTGTTCAATTGCCTATAGTCTACACACATCCGCCATGAGTCGTCTTTTTTATTCACCATAACCACATGGGAGGCAAAAGAACTTTGGCTGTGCTTAATGACACCATCCCTTTATTACTTTGATTTTACGTTTATGGTTTGTTGAATTCCACAATTTAGAATTTGGGGGGGATTTTTTTTTTTTAATAATCTAATAGTATGAATTATTGTTAGTGGTTGATTATGATCTATTATCACAGATTCATAGTTATGTATAGCAATGATATTGTCTTTAAATTTGTGTCTTTTTTAAGACTCTTTAGTAAGTTTATTGAATGTAAATTGTGTCTTGGTTTCTTTAAATTTTGCTTTAGTTTACGAGCTGCTTTTAGCTAGTGATACATACACTCTAAAGATACGTATTGTAAGTCAAAGACTACAACCATGAATAGGGCCAGGTGGGAATCTGCTAGTTCAGCTATCTATGTAATTATGTATTTATGTTTGTTTAGTGCTTTGTCATCTTTCGCTGCTAAGTAAAATCAAATAATTGTCTTAAAAGACTTTTACTACCAGAAAGTTAGCAAATAGCAAGAGCTTTCATTCTTTGACTTAAGACTTGAGAAAATAAAGCATGATTGATAACATTAGTTAGTAATATATTTCAAGAAAGAGAAAGAGCTTACAAGAGCTTAGATTTTTTGTTGTGCTTTTTGTTTTTCTTGTTTCTTTAAAGCTTAAAGATGTTGGTTTATGATATAGTCCAAATCGACTTTGTAAAAGCAAAGCTCGATAAATCGTATAAAAACCGAAAAGACCGAAAAACCAAACCGAAAATAAACTGACAACCGAAAAACCGAACCGACACAAAACCGAAACCGAATTGTTTTTAAAATCCAAAAACCAAAATTTTTTGGTTTGGTTTTGGTTTATACAAAAACTGAACCATGCTCACCCCTAATTTGTACTCGAATTTGCAATAGTACGAGTTGCAAGTGCCATTAGAACTTGAAGTATGCTATTGATGAATGAATTTGTGAAATAGGTGTTAACTCTTCTCCTTCGTCTTCTGTTGAGATAGTTAACAACTAATAACCGTTTCTTGGTCAACCTTACACCAAACAAAACTGATCGTTATTTCGAAAACAGAGGATTTAAGCCTTCGGCGCTGTTCTCGCGATCGCGATGAATGTGTGACAATTGATCGTATTTCTGAACGGAATAGCATACAATTTGATCAAAGTATCAGTGTAATACTTTGATCAAAGTATCAAAGTATCAGTGTAAGACTTTGATATGAAAACGCATTTCACTGAAAAACAAACAAAATCATCGAAATTCGAGCAATTACCAAAAACAGAAATCTCCTAGTAACCTGGCTTTGATACCAATTGATACACACCACTAGAGTCAATGAAGACTGGTAGAGGATTACAATGAGCTTGGATTGTCAAGACAATAAGAAACAGAGATTCGTAAGACTCAATTGCATTATCAATGGCGAAAGTTTGTTACAAACGGTTGGGAATTTGTTACAACTGAATTACACACAGAGAATTAGAGAGAGAAAGTGTTTTTACACGTTTTTTAGACAAGACAGAAATGAACTAGTGAACTTCTATTTAAACTTGAATTGCGCGGGAAAATCTGTTATGAGTAAAAAGGAAGGAGAACACATGTGCACCTCACGTGAGGGATAAATCCCACACGTACACCTCACATGCCGACTCTTATACTCATAACAAAAAGGCTAACATTCTTCTCTATAAATTGTGTCATAATAACCAATCCTTGACAAATAAATTTGCTTTAAACATGAGATCTGCTCAAAAGGCAATTACAACTTTTTAATCTAGGAAATGGATATGAGATTATGACTACATGTATCATGTATGGATACTTTAATAAGTATATCTGCAATGATATCCCCATGATTTCTAATCAAGAAAATTAACTAAGAAATTTAGTAAAGGGTGGACTAAATCATTATTATACTTAAAAGCAAGATAAATTTTTCAAAATTATGTTGTGAAAAGTAAAGGGTGATTAAGTGAAGAAGAAGAATCATACCTTAACTTTTCCCTTTTTTTGGTACAAAGGCAAAAATGTAATACATCTTTTAATTTAACATTCCTTGTTTAGTTTAAAACATATTCATTATCATTAAAATAATTATTTGGATATACATGAGTTTTTATAAGTTTTGAAAAGATACATAAGTAATTATAAAATTTGTAAAGATATTGGTGAAATTATCCCTAAAAATAATGTTTTGATGAGACCATTCGATAAAAATGTACATACTATCAAAAGCAAATCTCTGTTGCGAATATAGGTTAGTATATTAACCAATGCTCTCCTTATCTCTCTATAATTGATTGATACTAATAATATCCAAAATAGAAAAAGATACACTTTCCTTTATGTTCAAAAAGATACACTTTCCTTTATGCAAAAATCTTATTTTATAGGACAAAATCAAATACTTTAGTACACACATTATTAAACCCCAAGTATCGACCCAAGAGACATGGCTGAATTAGCCTCGGATACCATCTTTGATATACTGTCAAGACTCCCTGTCAAATCTTTGGCTCGTTTTCGGTGTGTATCCAAACCATGGTGCGCGTACATTGACGATGATTACCTTAGTATTCTTCACGGTGAACGAGTTGTCACTACAAGAAAAGAGGGCTTTTAGGACCTTTCCATAGGACCCTTTAAAAATCAACGTCCTAATTAATAACTTGTTAAAATGCGTTCGTACTTTAGTCCTATTATGGCCGAACTAATAAAACACTTAATATATATAAGTCCTATTATGTCGTATTTATAAGACGCTTATTCATGAGGGTCTTATTATGGTAGACTTTAATAGGACACTTCAATTTTATGTCCTCGTACATTATTTTTATGGGACATTTGTTTGTGGGTTCCTATCTTAATAAAACTTATAAGGACTCTTTATATGAAGGTCGTATTATATTAAGTTTAAGGACCTTTATTATGCATGGTCCTGTTTTATGATAATATGATTAACACTTAATATATAGGTCTTATCACATCAAATTTAAAGGACACTTGTTTGTAAGGGTTCTTATAAAGCTATAAAAAGGAAACAAGATGGATTTGGTAGTGGCGTTGAAAAGGGAAAGCTGAGCTCGAATTTGATATAGTAATGGCGTTAAAAAAGGAAAGTTGAGCTCGATATACGATAAACGTAATATGATTTTGCAATCGCGAAACTTCCTAAATTTACTAAGGATGTGTTTTGTGGGGATTTTTGATTTGAAGGAATACCATCATTGTAATTATAATTGTTTGGTATGTGGGTGTGGGGTTTAAATTTTACTATGATGACTTTATATTCGGGGTTACACAAATCCATGCATACTTGCCTGGTTTACTCACAAAGCCTTTTGTTTTACTGACAAAGCAATTTATTTTTTTCAAACTTTGGCACCAAGTCAATATTTACGTCAATATATATCTATTGTTACTATTTTTATATTTTTTTATGTGGGTCCCTACCACATTATGTTAAATAAACCTTAACTTAAATCTAATCCAAATCTATAAACCAAACACTTATATCACATACGTCAAATTTAAATCCAAATTCTAAACCAAATTAAAATCCAAATCCAAATTTAAATCCTAAATCCATCTACGAACCAAATGGGCCCTAAATATAAATAGATTGTTGGCAATAACATTTTATTGTATCAACCTATTTAACTAAAATATTAATATTAGCGTATAATTTTAAGTTTTTTGGATGTCGCAACCCTTCATTGGATTCTCGCCTTCTATATGTTTCGTTCCTGACTTTTATGTATTGATCCTATCACACGTTAATTTGTTTCGGTTTAATCGATTACAAGAGATTAACTAAGTTGGCATAACCAATTTCAATGTCTAATAACACGGAAAAACTAAAAATTCGGAGCATCAACGAAGAAAACCTATATTAAGACGAAGCATATGGCTTATTCATAGAATTTAGGATATTTCGTATTGATTACTTAGAAGATATGAAGTTTCACTCCGTTCAGAATGATACGACGTATCCAGAATATAGGGATATGTAGGATCCAAGTGAAGACCTGACCATATAGTCTTTGAAGACAATACACCGTATCTACCATATTGGGAAAAGGACGTATCGTAGACGTGGTCAACACTAAAATTGTATTTAAAACAAGTCTTTGGCGCCTAAGTTTGTTTAAGGGCACAACGTATCCAAATTTGGGGATATGCCGTATCGGGATCGATATGAGAGCCTCTAGATACAATCCTTTGTATTCAACATTAGGGCATCACCACCTAATACCATACCACTTAGTCAGTGTCTCAGGCAATACACAACCATCTTGATGCCAAAGATATCAAAGTGACGTCAGCCGCTGAGCTTCGCCTGGTCTTCTTACTGTAGTCAATATCGTTCAGTTTGGTTGTCAAATTCACTATGTTTTCTTTTTGCTTATCGTTATATCACTCCGTTGTATTTTCTATTGAGATTATGGGCTAACACCATGTTTATGAATAGTTTGTATGCTCATTTTCGTTTGCCTTAGATTTATTATATTTTGTTGGATAGTTCATTGTTTATGCGCGTCAAAGAAAAATGTCCGTTTTGTGTTTACCAAATTTATGTCTATGTTCTATATTGTCTAGTTATAGATTGTAAACCTACGGTAAATTAATATGATGTCATAATGGTTGGATTGTAGTAACTATGATGACTGCTATGTGAGTATTCTTTCAATTAGACTAAGAGGCCTAGACTAGTCCCTAGGTTAGACAAATTCGACTATAACATTTTAATCAGATTAGTTCTGTGCCCTTTATGACTAACCATCGTTAGAGAGTAGGAGGTTCACTCTAATGTAGTTCCTGTCGATTAGAGGTGGCAAAATAGTTGGAGTGGGGTTGGTGTTGGGTCCATGGGTCGTAGAATGGTTGGGTCATGGGTCTAGATGGGTTTAGGTCTAGATGGGTTTGGGTCTAATAGCAGGGTAATAAGGGAGCGATCATAGGACTAGGTGACCGTGAATAACTGGCCTAGCCTGCCTTAATATTTCGCCAACACATTTCTTTAGATCAAGGCACTAGTAAACAAAAAAAATAGACTTAGTAGGATGAACATGGCTAACCAGTTCTTCTTTATCTGAATTACCTCCACATTCACTAGTTTTGTTAGTTAGTTAGTTAATTGGTTAGTTTAGAAATCAAATACTCGTGCCAATCTCTGAGATTGAAACCCTCTTTAAAATCCATAGAGAAGTGAAAAAGAGAATTGTTGAGGTGACATGACGTGCCACACATTTTTCTTTACGACTTGAGTGACGATGTGCTCTTATAAGTAATTTTTATCTTTTAATATTAATCTTATACGTGTAAGGATCAAATGAGAAATAATAATAAAATGAGAAATATAAGAAATAACCACATCCGCACATTTCAAATACACCTACAAATAAGACGCAACTCTCATGATCTCTTTCTTTATTTGACATGTGCGACTACAAACATTTCTCATTCTTTTTATTTCATTTTATCTTTCGGAATAAATCTATAACATAAATCTTTTTTCTGTTCATCTATTTGTAACTAGAGCTCAAAATTTATTCTTGTAAGGTAGTGTAAGTGGTTTAGACTTTATAATAAATTCCCTCCCACCCAAAATTTACTTCCCGCTACCTTGACTTTCCCTCTCAAATTTACACTCTTTCCAAATACTAGATCTGCTAATTTCTCATTCGCGTCATCTACATCTAAAGTTGTAATCCGTCACGTCTAAATATACAGTTATCCTTTTCTCACGTATCCTTATGAAGAGAACACATCCCGCCTGTTGACGAGTCATACATCCTCCCACGATAGACCCAAGATAAGAAAAAGGCACATTAAGAGTAAGACATCCTAGCTGTTTGGCAGCGCATCTAACCAACTTCTCATCAACATGAACACCCATAATTTTACTTTTACACATGTTAATACGAAGCCCCGAGACTTTATGAAAGCATTCACAGAACATGAAACGAGCGTAAAATATTCCTATCACACCACTGGCCAACGAAAACAGCGTCATCTGCATAAAACATATGCGATATATTCACGAGACCTTCACCAATATTAATACCTTGAAACAACCCTGCATCAACAACACGTTGAAATGAAAGGTGAAGACTTTCCATTACCAAAATGAATAGGAAGGGGGATAACGGGTCCCCCCATTGTGTAAGACTTCTTTTCAAATTCAAACCTCCATGGTTGACACCGTTCACAAGAATGGATCCTTTATAAGATGAAGACATCACAGAATCCACTTCACCACTTATCACCCAACCCGAATTTTCTAAGGTATCTCATCCAAAAAATCCCACCTCACGAGTCATATGCTTTTCAAAGTTCCCATAAAAATGATGCAATGCGTTTTTTCAACTTACACCATTGAATAAACTTCATTGAGATAAAGGGCCATCGCGAATTTGTCTATACCGCATTGAAGCAAGATTGAACTCATTAAACAATACCTTTAGATGACACAAACCAGCCTATTCGCCATAATCTTAGCAATGATTTTATATAAACACCCGATCAAGCTAATTGGTCTAAAATCTTTCACTAATTTAGAGTTAAGATTTTTAGGAATAAGCGTAATAAACGAAGAGTTACACCCTTTAGGAATATCACAATGAGTGAAGAAGTACCTGACCGCGTTTGTAACATCTACCATGATTAAATCCCATATCTTCGAAAAAAAACCGAAAGTAAATCAGTCCGTCCCTAGCTTTATATCCGTCCCCAATCCAAAACTAAGAACTGCCATTTTTAATTTCAATTCATTGTAACGACACCTTTAATTTTTCTCATGCCTATCTCCGCTCTGACAAAACGTTAGGAAAAATCCATTCACGATAGTAGCATCTTTTGTACCAGGATGTTGAAATCTTGAACTAAAATGCTCAAAAAATTCGTTCTTAACTTCATGAGGATTATCAACCCAAATTCCATCGACCAATACACCACGAACGTTCAAGAGACTACGTTTCTTGTTGAGCATCCCGTGAAAAAACTTTGAATTTTCGTCGCCCTCTACGGCCCATCCAGATTTAGACTTTGGGATACCTCCAATATTGATTATACAAATAACATTTAACCTTATTATTAATAGTAACACGGTTACAAGAAATTTCATCCTTTCCTTCCCCTCTATCAACAGCAGCATCAAGATTTTCAAGATCTTTAATGAGTTTGAATTGCATCAGATTGTCAGCTAATCTGCGTGTAACGTTCCATTCACGAATTTTACTTTTAAGAAACTTCAACTTTCCCATAAAATATCTGATTGCATTGGAATCATTACCTGGATACTCCTTCCATGCGACCTCCACAAGATTATTAAAACCGTTCATATCAAACCAATAATGAAAAACTTTAAACGGAATAGGGCCATAATCATAAGAGATTTCTCGAAGGAGGATCGGACGATGATCAGAAAGGTACCTCGCCAAAGTGATTGCATTAATGTTCGGACTTGTATTTAGAAGATTTTTGGAAACATGAAACCTATCCAGCTTGCTCATTTTAGACCCAGATTTATGACACCATGTAAACTTACTGCCCCCTAAGCTCACCTCAACCAAACCCGAATCAGCTATGAACGTATTGAACACTTTAGCTTCATGAGCATAAAACATAGTACCAAATCTTTCAGATTTATGTCTCACCTCGTTAAAATCGCCCGTAACTACTGTTTCGCCATCCCATCTTTTAATTTCACATTGAAGATAATCCCATAATAAGTATTTACCTTTCATCTCATGAGGAGCATAAACTGCAATAATCATATACTTTAACCCTGTTGCCCTCCATACACCCCGAATCATGACGAAAGAATCGGAAATGGTAACACTCTCCTTGTAAAAACTGTTTGGATCCCAAACACACAAAATGCCACCCGAGTTACCTACTGCGTCAGAATGAACATAATCAAACGCCATATTACCCCAACATTTTTTTATACAAAACATATCCATTTTCTCCATTTTGGTTTCTTGAAGAGTCAAGAAGTTCACCTTATTCTTATGACATAAATCCTTAACCCACTCCTTTTTGGCCTTTTTTCCGAGGCCTTGAATATTGAGGGAGAGGAAATTCATCTAAACACCTCCTCCACTCCTTGTGCTTCGATAATTTCAGCCATGTTTTTCATGCATCCCTCCATCTTGTACCCCATTACTTGTCCAACCTTGACAACATCATTAAGTAATTCTAAGATCGAACCTCCAGATCTTGGTGCTTCTGACTTTTTGAAATGCCCCGAAGGACACTGGTCTTAGCTTCGACTTTCGTTTCATATGATGGCACTGTATTATGCTTGTTCAGCCCATTTACATCTCCTTCCGAGTAGATGTTATTACCATCTTGACCCTGATTGTGTTCGTGACCCTCCACATGTGAGAATCCAGGGGGATGTGATAAACTGCTCTCGGTGTCATTACTATCCTCTTTCTTTACATTTTTGTTAAGAAGAGGATATATTCCAAATGGGTCGTCGGACTTCTCCTTGGTGGTTTTAATCTCTCCATCTTCCAAAATAACTTCTTCTTGCACCTCGTCTCCTATTGAATTTAACTGAACTTCTTCGATGTCATCTTCATCTCCATAAAAATTTGGACCTTTTCTATCCGCATCCTCATTAGAATTGGCATCGTCAATATCCTCTTCTTCATTTTCCTCCTCGAAGTCTGGGACCCATCCGGGGGTTTCTTTGGCACGTATCCAGTGAACCTTACCACGATGGATAATTTTAAAATCCTCAGATATACTTCTAGTATACCTTGTATGAACACACAGCCTCTTAGAATGAAAACAAGAATCTTCCTGATCATCAACACTAAGAAGTTCCCCCCATCTAGCTGCAATTCGTTTAAAACTATTATCCGTCCATAACTTAAATGGGATCCCTTCGGTCTCAACCCACGCAATTCTTTTATCAGTATGGAAATCCAATGTAGCGTCTTTCAAGATTGAAAACCAAGAACCAATACTAACGTTATCACGGAACTTTTGAATAGCTTCTTGACTGACGAATTTAATCATAACCCAAAATTCCCCCATATACTGAATTGTAACGTCCGCAAAACCTTCATTTGTCAATGTCATTTTGAGATTAACCAACGATGCAAATTCTTTAACCCTCCCAAAAAGTGAATTCGAGATATCTTTGGACACCAAGCATTCATCATCTAAGACCGTAACTGGGGAGCTCTCAACACCATCAGCTTCTTTTGCCCAAACACCTGTTACAATTTTCGCGTAAGAATTACCTCCTTTATTGACCCCAGTACCTGTAGGAGGTACAAAAGTTTTGCTAGACGGATTGGTTGCGTTCTTACTACCGTTGGCAGCTTTATTCACACCATTCGTACCATTTGTATTGTTCCTATGGAATCTGGAAATGTTTGCGTGCAGCTTATGATGGTCTATCCAAACGGTACATAAATTGTTTACCAGCCTCTCTTCGCTAAAAACATTAATAAAACGAACGAAACCGAATCTCTTACCATTCTTTGCTCTTTTGGTAGGTATGAAAGAATCCACCACATGCCCGTACACATTACACGCATGGAACAGCTCCTTTGCAGTCGTTGCTTCAGGAAAATTGGTAACATAAATGGTGATTGAGATTTTAGCAACGTCATTTTCCTTGGATCTAAACGAACTCATACCGAAAACCCAGAAAAAACAGCTCCAATGAAATATCGACCAGATGAAGATCGGATCGTAAACGATCAGATCCAAAAAATAAGGTGAACAAAAAGATGAATAACGATTGAATGGAAATCGAACTTTATATGATTGACTTATCCCTATTTAGCAATCGATCGCCCACAAAACAGCCCAATGAAATATCGACTAGATGAAGATCGGATCGTAAACGATCAGATCCGTCGTTTACTTTCTTCTATTTTCAACCTCGAATATTATTTTTTTGATTTAAATTAGTTCCACCTTATATATCCCAAGTTTAATCCCCCCAACCCCACGAAAAAACTAGAATATTGAATCTCAGATCCGAAGTTTTTGGAGAGAGAAGGGTTTTTGATGATTAGTTTTGGGTGTATTCACTATGTTTTCTTTTTGCTTATCGTTATATCACTCCGTTGTATTTTCTATTGAGATTATGGGCTAACACCATGTTTATGAATAGTTTGTATGCTCATTTTCGTTTGCCTTAGATTTATTATATTTTGTTGGATAGTTCATTGTTTATCGCTCAAATAAATGTCCGTTTTGTGTTTACCAATTGATGTCTATTGTCTATATTGTATATTATAGATTGAAAACCTACGGTAATTAATATGTGTCATAATGGTTGGGATTGTAGTAACGATGATGACTGTTATTGTATTCTTCATTAGGACTAGAGGCCTAACTATCCCTAGGTTAGACCAAATCGACTATAACATTTAAATCAGCATAGTGCTCCCTTTATGACTAACCATCGGTAGAGAGTAGGGTTCACTCCTAATGTAGGTTCCTGTCGATTAGAGGTGGCAAAATAGGTGGAGTGGGTTGGGTTGGGTCATGGGTCTAGATGGGTTTAGGTCTAGATGGGTTTGGGTCTAATAGCAGGGTAATAGCAGGGTAATAAGGGAGCGATCGTAGGACTAGGTGACCGTGAATAACTGGCCTAGCCTGCCTTAATATTTCGCCAACACATTTCTTTAGATCAAGGCACTAGTAAACAAAAAAAATAGACTTAGTAGGATGAACATGGCTAACCAGTTCTTCTTTATCTGAATTACCTCCACATTCACTAGTTTTGTTAGTTAGTTAGTTAGTTAGTTAATTGGTTAGTTTAGAAATCAAATACTCGTGCCAATCTCTGAGATTGAAACCCTCTTTAAAATCCATAGGGAAGTGAAAAAGAGAATTGTTGAGGTGACATGACGTGCCACACATTTTTCTCTACGACTTGAGTGACGATGTGCTCTTATAAGTAATTTTTATCTTTTAATATTAATCTTATACGTGTAAGGATCAAATGAGAAATAATAATAAAATGAGAAAAATAAGAAATAACCACATCCGCACATTTCAAATACACCTACAAATAAGACGCAACTCTCATGATCTCTTTCTTTATTTGACATGTGCGACTACAAACATTTCTCATTCTTTTTATTTCATTTTATCTTTCGGAATAAATCTATAACATAAATCTTTTTTCTATTCATCTATTTGTAACTAGAGCTCAAAATTTATTCTTGTAAGGTAGTGTAAGTGGTTTAGACTTTATAATAAAAATTCCCTCCCACCCAAAATTTACTTCCCGCTACCTTGACTTTCCCTCTCAAATTTAGACTCTTCCAAATACTAAATCCGCTAATTTCTCGTTCGCGCCATCTACATCTAAAGTTATAAACCGTCACGTCTACATATACAGTTATCCTTTTCTCACGTATCCTTATGAAGAACACATCCCAATCGCTGCCTACTCACATAGTCGCATCGCATGATTAGCATCAGACTACCTTGTCATGAACCCTATTCGTGTACCGTAATTAAGATCGCATAAAGAGGGAACTGAGTAATTTCTTTTTACATAGAAGTTATAAACCGTCACGTCTAAATATACAGTTATCCTTTTCTCACGTATCCTTATGAAGAGAACACATCCCAATCGCTGCCTGCTCACATAGTCGCATCGCATGATTAGCATCGGACTACCTTGTCATGAACCCTATTCGTGTACCGTAATTAAGATCGCATAAAGGGGGAACTGAGTAATTTCTTTTTACATAGCTATTGACATTGAAACTAAGATAGTGTTCGAGTGTATACATTCATTTTTATGGTTGTGATGTTAAGGTATTTTGGGTTTAATTTGGTCTTGCAGGGTGGTTACTTTACGGTAATTTTGTTCTAATTTGGGTTTGAGTGGATATGTAATTTTTTAATTTCTTTCGATTGTTGCACCTATTTTACACAGGTTGAAATAAATTCTTAGAATATATGCTAGTTTTTTTTCTCTTTTTTTATGGTCTGCTAGTTGTCAATTTGGCCTCGACTTTGGTAAGGTATATTTCACAAGAACTAACTGTTGTTTGGCTTTTGAGATATTTTGTTTAGATGAACACATGCAAATTTTATGATGTTTGGCTTTATCTTTAACAGAACTTAGTGAAACTTCCATGGTTGGAGTTGGAGTTAAGAAAAAGAAAGGTTACACATAACTCTTTCAAAGATATTTGGCTTTTTGATGTTTATGCTATATGAAGTCTTGTTATGTTGTTTTTAGTGTGCCAATGATGAGTATGGCCCTTCTCCTTAACCTTGTATAATGAAATAAAGCAACCATATAGTCTATTGACATTCCTATGTATTCATTATGTTAACATGTGTTTTGATGAACCGACCCGGCTCACTTATACTATTATGGGCTTACTTGCTGAGGACGTATAGCATAAGTCTAGCATAACATGATCAAGAACCATATCATACTAGACTGGGGGACATGTTGGCGTGTAGTCCGGAATGGGGCCGGACCCAATGGGCCGAACCCGATAAAAGGGTGGCTCACATCTTACGTAACCCTAATCCATACACTATATATATAAGGGTAAGATCATCCTACCTAGACAGGTTATTTTCTACTACCTCTTTATATAACATGCTTATACTATTCTGACTTGACCGTCGGAGGGTGGATCCCAGGCTTCGGACTCGGGTCCCCTTCTAACCGGTTCTTCTCTGTTGGCAGCACTATTCAAGGCCCGGAAAGACGACGAACGGCACCAGGAGAGTCGTCAGGACCGGCCCGACCAAATTATGCATCAACAAGCTGGCGCCATCCGTGAGACCCCGAATAAACTATGTTTCGTGTTCTCATGAAAAGCAAAAATCAGTTCCGACCCTCATCTCCGATAATGAGAGACATTTGCTCCGACCACAAAGTCATAATTTGAAAGCTCTGCGGTTTTTAATAACATAAATTTCAACCGTCGCACTAGGGTTGATAAATCTGTGGACTTTTTAATTTGATAAAGATATTTTACATATCTTTTTAAATTGGTAACAAGATATTACCAATATTTTTTAAACTAGATAAGATGTTATCTGTATTTTTTTTTAAATTGGTAAATAAGATATTACCAATATTTTTTAATTTGATAAAAAGATTTTATCCATATCTTTTTCCTTATTTGCAATTACCCCTTACTTGTAAATATTATTATGCAAACATTATTTTGCAAAGATTATTTTAAAAGGACTCTTATATTTTTGTCCGTGAGCCTGACTTCCGTCATGGGTCGGTCCGGCCTCTTAATAATGTGTCGTGGCCCAACCTATTTAAAATTATGTCGCACTCCAGCTTCCTTATATTTCCGGTCCGTACCAAACATTATGTCGCGGCCCGGCTTCTTTATATTTATGGTCCGCTCCAAAGATTATGTCGCGGCCCTGCTTCCTTAGTCGGTATTTACCATATTTGATATACATTTTCAAAAACAAAAAAAAAATTGTTTCAACAGGAAACAATATAATTTTTTGATTAAGCCATGACTTGGTAAAAACGTCGCATACAACGGCATGTCATATTAAATGGTTTAGCAAATATTATTTTGCATATTTATCCCTTATTTGCAAAGATTATGCGATTGATGTGGGGGTGATGATTTAAGATTATTTGTCCGCACGCCCGGACTTGTTTTCCTCTTTGGTATCCGCGGTCACCACCGGTCAATGAACTTAATGAACTTGGACACTTCCAAAGTCTTTGTACCTTGCATTTGGAAGTTTACTTCACAATGACTAACATCATGAGCCGCGGAACCTTTATCCACACGGCATGTTCCGATTAGCTGATATCCGCTCTTTTGTCATAACGACTTCCATTGCTTACCCAAGCATGGAGACGCGGGGCTACAACCCCTCCATGCGCCCATTGAGCTCTTAATGAGTATTTAAGATTATACATTTGGAGTCAACATTTGTACTCCCGGCCGGGGGCAACCCGCGGCTAACTATTTTGATCACCGGTCAACTCATAAATCGAGTACTTTTTTATCAATGCATCCGTGGAAAGTTTTTTAGCTGTCATCATTATGACACATGACCGTGCCTCGGTCGTTTTTATGGCTTACGTAGTCCTATATGTAACTAGCGCTTGCGGAGGCGTGAAGGGGGCGTGCAAGGCTTACTTACATAAACGTGTAAACATTTGTTGTACACGTTCTTATGCCTATTATTAGTTAAATCATATTACTTTTAATTCATATCCGCTACCTTCCTAATGTACGGAGTTAAATTCCCGAAATCGGGACATAATAAATAAACAAACACCTTGTGTTTCATTTCATATCGCACATAGTCGAGTGTTATTTCCTAGTAAGGCTACAGTTTCCGTGCTATGCACATTATGGTTATGAACCAACTACCTTTCTAGTAAGCTTCGTGTTACGCGTGCCACGGCCTGTTGGGGTAGGTGCTAAAGTTATTCTTGTTTTTTAGATACTTTGTCTGCAAGTTTAATACTACTAATAGAACATAGCACCATTAAACTTGGGGGGCTATAGGGGTATAACGATACCATTATAATTATCTTCGTGCATGTCACGTAAGTATCTCTGGATATAGAAAGTACGTAAGAGGCATTGCAAGTCCGGTACTAAGTCGAATGCCATATTCGCATTACCCGGCCACGGAAGTACGTCTTCCGTCGGCCGTAAGTCGAATGCCATATTCGCATTACCCGGCCACGGAAGTACGTCTTCCGTCGGCCGTAAGTCGAATGCCATATTCGCATTACCCGGCCACGGAAGTACGTCTTCCGTCGGCCGTAAGTCGAATGCCATATTCGCATTACCCGGCCACGGAAGTACGTCTTCCGTCGGCCTTTATTATACGGGGTCCGCCTTCATCATTATAAATCCTTCTCATCATCCTCTCGTCAGAAACGAACGAGAATGGTATCTTGCCAATGCTAGTGTTACCCCGACTATAGAAAACGTATTCTTCTTACGGGGTCTTTACCGTCTAGCCACGAGAAACCAAGCGTCCGACCATAATCACCCGACACATGTACGTGGGTGATGCCTAAGATAGGGCATGATTGACACAGTTTGAAGATAGATATGGCGGCATATGGTTGGAAAGTGTGAACGTCTCCGCGACGGTAAGAGTAGTCCTTTTAGTCTAGTAGCTGTGGCTACGACCACGCTTACTAGACTGGGGGGCATGATGACGTATAGTGTGGACCGACCCGACCCACTTATACTATTATAGGCTTACTTGATGAGGACGTATAGCATAAGTCTAGCATAACATGATCAAGAACCATATCATACTAGACTGAGGGACATGTTGGCGTATAGTCCGGAATGGGCCGGACCCAATGGGCCGAACCTGATAAAAGGGTGGCCCACATCTTACGTAACCCTAATCCATACACTATATATACAAGGGTAGGATCATCCTATCTAGACAAGTTATTCTCTACCACCTCTTTATATAACATGCTTATACTATTCTGACTTGACCGTCGGAGGGTGGATCCTAAGCTCCGGCCTCGGGTCCCCTTCTAACCGGTTCTTCTTTGTTGGCAGCACTATTCAAGGCCCGGGAAGACGACGAACGGCATCAGGAGAGTCGTCAGGGCCGGCCCGACCAAATTATGCATCAACAATGAACATGGTAATTTTAGCTATTATATGAGGTCCTTGACTCCTTGGCAAGAACAAAATACATAGCTTTACAAAACATGGCATATTTTAGAGTTGGGTATTAACAAAATTGTATTCCATAAGTGTAGCCTTGAAGTCAATTCAAGAGTGAACTGTATGTGTAACTATGTCTATTGTTCAGGTGATAGGTGATAACTTTTTTTCTAAATGGATATATGACGTTTGGCGTTTTTTGGTGAGACCATACAATTGACATCCTACTACAGTAACTATGTGCCCATGCTCATGTGATATCACTTTGGTAAGATATATGTTTCTGAACTTGAGATTGTAATCTATAACACTCAATACTTACACTTGTATATGTCCTTTTGACCATAGGTGACTCTCATCATCAAGCAGGAATATCTTCAAAGATAGTTTAGTTTTTTTATCATGTTTGGCGAACAATGATATTTATCCTATGTCATAGAATTTATATATTTAGGTTTAGCTTATTACTTGTATCAATCTTTAGATAGATAGATTAATGTATGATGTGTCTATTTACACAATGTAGTCAGGTTGAAACTTTTGTATAGTAAGTGATTTATATAATGATAATGATCTTTGTTAAAATTTCAATGATCTTCAGTAATATTTTTTAGCATAACATTGATCAATATGATACATATCAAAGATGATAACGTGTGACTCATGTATCTAAATATATTGCGCCGATTAACCCTTTTCTACATGACAAGATTGGTTTTATAAAAGTGACTCCAGTAAGGACACTTAATAAATTTGTTAATTTTGGTCCTATAAAATTAGTTATTAGGACGCCTATTTGTATTCTTAAATGACGTCTAGGTACACACTTTTGTGACACCAAAAAGAGTCCTATAATGTAAATTGAGTAGGACTAACTTTGTATTATAGAACCATAAAATTGGTTTGATAAGTATTGCACTTATAAGGTCATCTGAAAAGGTCCTAAACACTTACAACCCTCTTATAGAAGACACTTTTAAATTGGTTCTATAAAATCAAAAGTCCTATTAATTATTGTCTTAGGACCTTTATAGGTGTTCTAATAGACCTATTTTCTTGTACTGTGTAGAGGAACTGATACCTATCATGTATGATACAACCCTATCATGCATAGTAGGTTTTGATATCATAAAATCTGAAGAAGGTAATACCATCTTGGAGGCGAAGAAGGGTATGTCTGTGGAGAGTGAATTGAAATCATTCTCCAAGTATAGTTGGTACTCTGTTGGAGGTTCTTGCAATGGGCTGCTCTATTTATCCATGCATCAAATTGACTATATCACCTCTTTAGTTGTGATCCATCCTCTTTGGAAAGAAATTTACAAGTTGCCACCCATAAAGAGGCGGTTGGATGGACCATACTACCTGAGTGAAGAGCCACATGGGCTTGGTTTTGATGTTTCTACTAACACTTTTAAGATGGTGTTTGTTTTGTCGGGAAAAGAAATTTCAAAGAGCGGGACCTCTATTAGTAATTATTTATGTACCATGGTACATGTCTTGGGCATGGATAGTTCTTGGCGAGAGATACCCCAAGTCCCTCCTTATCCCACTTCCGGTGATGGAATATACGCTCATGGATGTTTGTATTGGTTAGTTTCCTCCCAAAAGAAAAAGTGCTTTATATGCTTTGACGTGAGGAATGAAGAATTCACGTTGATTTATCGTCCCAAAAGAAGAGGTGGTTATTTTGTAAACCATCATCAATTGGTTTATCTACAAGGTGAAGTTGAATATATCTATTTTTACAGTGACAATATCATTGAAGTGTGGGTCTTGAAGCAAAAACGATGGGTGAAGCACTGTCGGTTCAGTAAAAAACCACCACTTACTCGTTGCCACATAGAGGTTTTAGGTCGTTGGAACAGATACAGGGACCTATTAATAAAGTCATTTGCTGCTGGAAGGAACAGTTGGTTCGTGTATAGCCTGAAAAGCAGGGTTTTGGATGAAGTCAATATTCTGGGTCAGAAATATGGACATAACGCTCATATGTATATGTATCCTGCAAGTAGCATGTTCTCAATCGGCAGTATCAAAAAAAGTACTGCTCATTTGATCAAAGCTGATTTGAATGCAGGTTGATTAGCATTTCCATGTCGCTCAAATGTAGTGGCGTAAAATTACCTGAAGCCTTATTCACCTTTCTTAACGAGTGGCGTAATTTGATACTCGAGGTCAACTTAAAACCTTCTCTCAAGTCGCTCAGCTCAAGCTCGACTCTAATAAAATCGTGTCAATTTGAAACCTAATAATCCCAATGGGCCTATGGGCGTACCATAGGAATAAAAAGTGGAAACAATATATGATGGTGATGGTTGTTAGCTAATAAGGCATATAGGCCCGGCCCACTTGTTTAGATCCGTTTAGCATTTAGGGTTTCTCTTTGTTTGTTCTATAAATAGTCTTGTATTCTCTTTGTATTCAATAATCAAGCTTTGCATTGTATCTTTAGTTTTTACATGGTACAATAATCCAAATGATCAAGTAAACAAAACCAAGTTGATAATAGCCATGTAATGAGCACATGAAGGCCTATATGATATAAGCCGAAGTGAAATATACAGAGTACTCTGGTGAAAGTATACTTACCAGGTCCCAAAAGAAAAAAATGTTCTCTCTACTTAACTTAAATCCATGCCTCATGTTCTTTGATATCAATCAAAAATCGCAAACAAGTATTCAAACAGACCCCATACAAAAAGCATTCATGTCTCTACTCAAGCTTTGAAAATGCAAAACAAAAAGTATGAGTGGCAAGTGTATACAAATATAACGTTTAGCTGTAAGATATTAGATTACATAAACCTGGTTGGAGTGTATATTATAGGAGCAGAATCTTTAATATTATCAATAAGTACCTGACGGAAACGGGTAATTTAGAATATACATTAAAACAATTTACACGACTAATAGCGAATGGTACTCTTCTTTTAGTGTGTCAATTATAATAAATATAATGCTATTACAACATGAAATCTCAAATGTAATGGATAGCAAGTAGCCTAGAAAATCTTATGTAGATGGGTACCTGATGCATTTGCAACCTACTGAACCAATCTTCTGTTTGTCAATTCAGAGCTACTGACCTCCAATACAAAAATTATTCAACCTATGTACCAAACCAAGCTTATTAGCTTATTTCCTTCTCAAAAGAGATAAAAAAAAAAAAACCAATTTGTACCATAAAGGGGGGCTTAAATAAACACTTAAAAGTTTTAATCGATTAGAGAAGCTATTTATATATGCACTTGAAACATGCTTACTGGAACAACTCGGAATTACAAATCCAAACATATATACAAGTGTCCCTTTTACTGAAAACAATCATTTAAGTGTAAAAGGTATCGTATATAACAAATAACCAACATCAATTATTTATCCATAGCAGACCTCATGGATAAGGTTCAAGTTCAAAATCTAAAATTATAACAATTCAAAACGAAAGTAAACAATTATACCTGCTTGGTGTGATGTAGCAACGACTTGTATGCACTTGGTAGTTGGGTTGCGGTGTGTAAGGTTAGGGTTTATGAAGGGAAAATTTTGGAGATGGTTTACGGGTTTGTTTGGAGAGAGTGTGAGGGCGCTAGGGTGTAATTTTGGGGAAAAGGTATTGTGTTTTGTTGTTTGTGTTTAAAATTTTGGTGAATTTGGTCTTTGGTTGAAGCGGGGAAATGGGAAAGTAGTAGCGCTAAAACAATTGGGAGTGATTATATATAGAAACGTTATTTATGGAAAACATGATCTTTCTAAAACGAAACATAAAGTAGAGATATTTTTGTATGGGAGTTTGTGAATTATACTGACGGTTTTTAACATAATAACCGTTTTATTTAATTTTTAAATTAAATAGAACGGTTTTTTTTTTTTTAAAATAATTAACCGATCTTTTTATTTACATTTCCTACTTCTCGTACTTTGATCGGTTTAAGAAAACCCACACGATATGAAATGATTATATAAGCTATTGTGAGTAGTTGTGAGGGTCTGTTTTGATTTTTTTTTAATTTGGGCCTGGATTTTGGCTATTTTTGGGTTTTTTTTTGTTGGCTAATTTTTACCCGGATATTTCCTTTTTTTGTATGATACGGGAAAAATAAATTGCGTTGAGTCGGGCTAAATTTTTTCCCGATATTTTCTTTTTTTGGACGGTTTTCGATATTCTTTTTTTGGGCGATGAATTGAATGTAAAAAAGTTATGGTGGAACAATAAAAAACTTACGTGATTTTTTGTTAATTTTTATACGGATTTTTTTTGTAGAACAATCGTAAATAGTAAAAGTTGAGAGACATTGTTTTGTATTTTTTTTTTCTTTGGGCCAGATTTAGGCTAATTTTGGGCTAGTTTTTTTTTTTTTTTTTATTTGGGCCAAATTTTTATGCGAAATTTCAGTCTAGTAGGCTAGTTTGTCGACAAATGTGTATATTAGTAATAAATTTTTTTATATGGCTTATGTGTTGGGCCTCATGTTTAAAGTATTGTTTTTTTTTTGCGATATGGTTTTTTTTTAATATAATGGGTTGTACGTTTGTGACCATATCGATTATTTTAAAGTTATTAGGTATCGAAGATGTTTCCGGGGGTATTTTTTTTATCTGAATAAATCGGAACTTTTGTAATATTTTTTTTCCTCCTATTTTGTGCATACAAATTAAAAAAAAAACAAAAACAAAATTAGAAAAAAAAAACCAAAATCGAGCTGACCCAAAATGAGAGCCCGTTACTGTAGCAATGTGGCCCACTGTCAAAACGACAATGAATTTGTCCAAAAATGTGTAATATAGTAATATGATTAGGGGCGACAAATTAACAA